>PVJX010019665.1:0-19119 GCA_004027295.1 Dolichotis patagonum | reverse complement strand
GGTTGATTTGGGGTGCCAGGAGAGCAAGGAACTTTTTCAGTCTCTGGGGGGCGGGGGGGCGGCGACTGTGATCCTGCCTGCGTGTGGGCTGAGAATCAGACATCTCATGTCGTCCTGTCCCCCATCCCGTGTCCCCCCCTCTCCCTCACCCTGCTTAGCAAGTGGGAGCCAGTGAACTACACATCTTGTGAAAAGATTGGCTATGTTATTTAGTATGAGCTCCCCATATGCAAAGATATCAATAATCATTTGGAAGAAAACAAGAGACAATATGACAGATAGTGAAGATCCCTGGTTGTCTAGCTTTGAAATTTATGCTTTCTTATGTCACATTCTGTTCTGTTTTGTTGTGTTTAATTTTACTCCCTTTTAAAATAAAATTAAAAAAAAGATAAAAAAATCCTTTAGAAGTGGCAAAGTAGATTAAAGGATGGTTTACTTATACTGTACACCAGAAATTAGCATCTATTAAGCTTTATCATACAAATAACAGGAGGAAAATAAGAATCCTAAAATATCAGAAACTATTTATTTGGTAAAATAATTCCTTTATGGGAACAGTAAAAATTATGCAAGGAGGGGTTTATTATCAATTCCCAACTTAACCAAAGTAGGTGGCACAAGAAACACATGAAAATTTTTTGCCTTTAATATTTATGGTAGGTGCTGAGTGTGGTGCACAGTTCTGTAACACCAGCACTTGGGAGGCTGATGCAGGAGGATTGCTGGGAGTCTGAGACCAGCCTGGGCTACAAAGTGAGTTCAAGGCCCGCATGAACTGCACAGTGAAGCCTCAAAAAGATGGGGAAAAAAAGGCAGGTGGCACTTGGTAATACAGCCTATGCAGCAAGCTTTAGGTAGGCAGAATTGTTAAGATCCAAATCTGCTCCTCTGTGACTTGACACCCCCCTACCCCAAATTCTTCCTGTCATGAAAACAGCAAAGAATCTGTACAAATGTTTAAAGTCTTCCCTCTTACCAACATACACAAAAAATTTAAAACCAATTTTAATATCAGGAATCTCCCAATTAGTCGTAATAGTTTAACACAGGCAATTTGTAGCATTTAAAACTACCTCACAAGCTGACAGATGTAGCTCAGGGGCAGAGCTCTTGCATAGCATGCACGAGGCCATGGATTCAATCTCCAGCACTGCTATACAATAATTAAAAGAAAATTTAAGTACCTATTAAGAGAAGGACCGGCATATCAGTAGTCAGAAAGATGACGAATAAAGCAGTCATTTAAACGAAACAAGACTTACTTATGATTTAACTTTCTAATTTGTTCTTTTTGCAGAGTTTCACACTAACCATGTGTTTTTTGTTTTTGTTTTTGTTTTTGTTTTTGTTTGGTGCCGGGGATCAAACTCAAGACCTTGAGTTTGCCAAGCAGGCACTTACTCCACTGAGCTAAACCCCCGGCTGTTTTTTTTTTTTTTTTAAATAAATACAATTTAAAAACAGTCAGTCAAGTGTGGTGGTATGTACCTATAATCCTAGCATTCAGGAGGTTGAGACAGAAGGATAATTACAAGTCTGACAGGAGCCTGGAGTACCTCAAATAGTTCAAAGCCAGTCTGAATTACAGTGAGATTATCTCAAAAAACTCAAAAAATAAAAACAGTCTTAAAATACTATCCAGAAGACTATCAACCATATTACATTAGCTCATTTTTAAGGACTTTCCTTTGAAAATGTTACGACTTTTTTTAAGGCTCATCTTCTACAACTCTATTCTTTTTTAAATTTTTTTATCTATTCATTTATTTGCAATACTGTAAACATATAAATTTAAGACTCCTCACATTTCTTCATAACCCAATTGTCAATAAACAGCAAACAAATGTGAACAATGAATGACAATGAAATACAACATCCAGCTCAGAGGAGTAAATTTGTTCATGGTGGCAATAACACCAAATAACAATTCCCAATTTTTTTTTTTCTACAGCCAGGATACAGCCACCTATCTAAATCATCACCAGATATTCCTTACAAATAACTACCTGTACAGGGCTAGGAACATAGCTCAGCAGCACAGTGCCTACCCGCTAAGTGTGAGGCCTTGGGCACTGGGCGGGGGTGAGGGTAGGAAGCTGTATAATCAAGTATAAAGCATTCTTGCTGGGCGTGGCGGAGCACAACTGTAATCCCAGCACTTGGGAGGCTGAGGCAGGAAGATTGTTGGGAGTTGGAGACCAGCCTGGACTACAAAGTGAACTCAAGGCCAGCCTTAACTGCATAGCAAGACTCTGTCTCAAAAAGACATATATATATGGCATTTCTTTTTAACAGGTACAGTAGCTACAAAAAATAAAGAGGAAGGTTCTGCTACATCAATTTCCTAAATAGTAATCAATATAATCCTAATTTGTCAATTATTCACAATATATGCATTACTCAGTATGCAATTATATTAAAAATTGTGAACCAGTAATTTGTCTTTCTTTTAATTTTTAAATTTTTTTTGTTTTAAAGAGAGTAAAACCAAATAAAACGAAACAGAACAGAGCTAATAAAAAACAAACCAGTGTGACACAGAACTTCAAAACAATAGGAAAACAATGTTTACCTTAATGCCTCCTGCTGTCTTCCAAATAGCTGCAGATACCTTCAGACACAATAAAAACCAAACAAAACAGAACATAATAGAACCAATAAAAACAAAACAATGAATGCAATAAAGGACTTCAAAACAAGATCCAAAATGGCCAAAAAAAGATCCAAAGCAAATCCAAAATGGCTACCATAATATATCTTATCTTTGAAATAGCTGCCCATACCATCGGATACAATAAAATCATACAAAACAAAAGAGAATAAAACCCAACCCAACAAAAAAATGAAAATGATACAGGACTTCAAAACAAGATAACAGGGAATTAACTATGGTTACCACCTTTAGAAGGAGATTCCGCCATAGATGCTACTTTGCCTATTGCCATCCTCTAAATACATGATCAGATTACCAGCCTTTGGCCTGCAAAGTCAGTGAAACACTAAACACTACAAGAATTAAATTGTATTCCACCCCAATAGCTATCATCATAACCTGTTTCTCCAGATCAGTGGGTTGCTTACAGTGGCGGGGGAGGGGGTGGGAGGGGTCTGCTCTTCTTGTTCTCCAGCCCATGTGCCAGAAGGGGCTGGTATCTAGCTCTACCTTCAGTGGCCTGTGCCTGGCACCAATTTGCAAGGACAGCTTGCTTCTTGGTGACTTCTTGTTCTCTTCCCCTGCAGTCCACAAATGGTGCTGACTCATGGGAAAAGGCTGATGTCTGGCTCTTCTCCCAGTGGCCCACGCATAGTGTTCTTGCTGTTTTTTTTTTTCTTTTATGGACAGAGTTTCACTATGCAGTTCAAGCTGGCCTAGAACTCATTTTGTAGCCCAGGCTGGCCTTAAACTCACAGCAATCCTCCTGCCTCAGCTTCCCAAGTGCTGGGATCACAGCAATGTGCCACCATGCCCAGCCTCATAGTTTTTTTTTTTTTTTTTTTTGAGACAAGGTCTTACTATGTTGCCTAGGGAACCTTCAATTTGTGATCCTCCTGCCTCAGTATAAGTGTGTTATCACCATGTCTGGCTTGTAAATCCACAATTTTATTTTAGTAAAATAAAAGTATATATAATTTTTTAATTAAATTTTTTTTTTTTTTTTTGTCTCTTTGAGACACCCGTGCACTCCAGGCTGGACTTGAATTCACTTTGTAGCCCAGGCTTGTCTCAAACTTGCAACAATCCTCCCACCTCAGCCTCCCAAGAAAAGGAAAGGTTTAAATGGTCAAGCCTTAAAAAAAGGGGCACATTTAAAATCTAACTTTTAAATTAGGAAAATGGTTAACACCAGTTTTGTTAGTTCCTTATCCCCTTCGCCCTCATGTAAGACTTTAAAATTGAAAATTCTCTACATTTCTTCATGACATAATTGCCAGTGAGCAATTAGGAGTAAAAGAGAATGTCACTTTTTCTTTGAAATCTTTGATCTATTGCCTTTTTTAAAATCTATTGCTATTTTACACACTAAAGTTTGTTTTTTTTACACACTAAAGGTTTAAACATTGATTTCCACATAATTCTTTTCAAGCTGACCATGGTGGTGCATGTCTGTAATCCCAGCATTTGGGAAGCTAAGGCAAGAGGAGCTCAAGGCCACTCTGGACTACAAGTGAGAACTTGTCTCATAAAAAAACATCAAAAATCCCCCAAGAATTTCTTTTCCACTTACTTCATGAAGTACAGCTGTATCACAGCATCCTATGATAGAATGAAGTTTTATGATTTCTAGAACAAAATACTTTGCTGTCATTTCTACTTATAAAAAAAATGGTGTCTAGGGCCAGGAGTTTAGCTCAGCGGCACGAACACCTGCCTGGCAAGCACAAGGTTGTGAGTTTGATCCCCAGTACCACAAAAAAAAAAAAAAAAAAAAAAGGTGTCTAATTATAAGTTGAGAGCAGCCGTTTTTATCTGGTAATTTAGTGCATTTTTTGCTGTTTTTTGAAACAGGGTCTTATTCTGTAGTTCAGCCTGGTCTTGAACTTGCTACGTAGCTCAGGCTGGCCTTGAACGCATGGTAATCCTCTTGCCTCAGCCACTCAAATGCTGGCATTACAGGCGAGCACCACCACATCTAGCTTGTGTGCTTTTTAATTAAAAAAAAAAAAAAGCTGCCCCATCAACTCAAAGGAATATATTTTAGGAGGCTTTGGGCTATTTGCCCAGGAAATTTGTAATTCACTCAGTTGCTATCAGCTTCCCAAAGAAAATATTTGAAATTCCATTAAGAGCACATTAAATAAAATATGCCACAACAGTATACCCCTAGCTCCTATTACATATCTGTGCAAAAATGACTATTCATTTGCACAAAAATCTGTTCCAATTTTTTCTTGCCAAATAAACTACTAATCTGTTATGCATGCACAATCAGATTAGGTGTCAGCAGTCAAGAGTGAATGAAAAGTATGTAGTAAAACATACAATTATAGCAAAATAGTGTCTGATAGTGTCCAAATATGAAAGATATACAACCATACACTTCATGAGACTCTCAAGCCACTAGATACATAATAAACGACTGTGAATCATTAATACAGCTTATTCTATTTTAGTATCAGCCTACCTTCTTGATAGGGTGGCTACACCTCTTCCTGAGTTTGTTCTGTTTAAGCCTGTTGTCCTAGCATTTTTGGGGGGGTAGGAGTACTGGGAATCAACCTCAGTGTTGTGCTTGCTAGCAAGCACTGTGCCATTGAGTTACTTCCCTGGCCCATCCTGGCATAACTATACACTTCATATGTCCAAAAAAAGATGCTATGTATAATCTAATTAGTACTTAAACGAGATTGATTACAAAGTACAGGTGCATTGATTTTAATAAATCTTATTAACTTGGCTGTTTTATCTCTTTATTAAGGATAAATGGTTTAAACAAATTATGACATTTATGTAGACTTTTCCTGTTCCCAAAAAAGCACTTCTATTTTTCTACAAGCAATGGTAGAGATATTATCATTTCTGCATTATGCACTAAAAAAACTGAAGCTCAGAATAAATAATTTGCGCAATTACATTGAGAGGAAACTGGAGTAATAACTCCCAATTCTGCATGGAAAGAAAGCATCATTTGTGGTTTTTTTTTTTGGTACAGGGAATTGAACTCAGGACCTTGTGCTTGCCAGGCAGGAGCTATGCCATTGAGCTAAATCCCTGGCCTACATTTGTGATTCTAACGCAAAGGAAAAGCCTGACTTGTTTATACCCTAAGATGAGACAGAACACCTATAGACTCAGCTGTCCAAGGAGCAACACTCAGTGAGGCTGGCTTGCATATCTGTAGTAGCTTTTACTCTTCACAGAAAAATGAATGTTTATGTTGTATTGCATCTCTAAATATTATTAAATGTGCAAGCAAAAACAGGACCCAAAGAGGGCAGAACAAGATTTTTTTTTTTTTGGTACCGGGGATCAAACTCACGACCTTGCGCTTGCCAGGCAGGCGCTTACGCCACTGAGCTAAATCCCCAGCCTAGAACAAGATTTTTTAAGAGACAAACCTAATGAAGTATTCCAAGCCTCTCAACGGTTTACCACTGCTGAATTTTTAAAAAAATATTTTGAAGTTTTTTCCCAAAGCCTGTTAAGTGTTAAGATCCCATAAATATGGGATAAATCTAATTATACTCCAATTTCTTTCACGTTTTCAATTTCTTTCACAATGTTTCAAAGGATCTGTATCAGAGAAATTCAAACCTAGTAAGAGGCTTGTCATCTAATGTACTAGAAAGACAGAGTAACTATAGAATGCTGGCCATACTATTTAACATAATGATGGAAAATGACAGCTGATAGCCAGTTTGGGACAAATGCCAACTGTTCACATTTGTCTGAAAAGGCTAAAATTAATTGTTTCAACATTTAGTTTTCAAAGAAAACTGCTATCAGTAAATAAGAAACATCAAAATTCCAAAAGAGGCTACAGATAATGGTGCTTTTAATTTGCAATATTAGTTTCTTGAATTTCAGTGTTTCAAAGTGTAAGTAAACACATCTCAACAGCTTTAAATATTTCCATATATTTTATTTTTTAAACATTTATAATTTTGCAAGCCAGCAGTAAGATATTGCCCTCAATATTTTACTAATTAGCACCATATACTTTTTAAAGCTAACTGAAACATTGTTTCACTGTAAATGATTATAAGATCATTTCAAATGCCAAATCAATCTTAACATGTGATCCATTATTAATTATATTACTTTGACTCTATGCACAAAAGTGTAGCTCAAAGATAAACTACTTTAATGTTTTTGTCAATCTAAGAAAGTATCAATTTAAGAGTATTATATAAAGACATAGGACACTGAATCAACTTAGAAACAAAAAGTATTACATAACTGACTTGTTTTTTTGTAAGTCCATTATTAGAACAACGAAATAATAAAAAAACTCCATTGTATGTGTATCAGTTACATATATGGTTTAGGATACATTAATATTCTCATGCTTTGCTTATTAGTTTGGCCTTACCAAAAGCTACTGAAATGCCTGGACAACTCACTGGGATAGCAGGAAGCCTGAAATAAAACTGCTCAGGGCAAAAAGGATCCTAAGTCATTCATACAATTATAAATGTAAGCCTAGACATATTAGTCTGACCTGAAAAATATTTCAAAATATGGGATAAATCTAATTATACTCCAATTTCTTTCACATGTTTAATACAATTTTTTTAAAAAGGGGCTATTTTTATTTCCTGTTTTCTAATAAAAGAATATTTTACAACCATGGGGTTAAATTCTGAGCTATGACTGACTGCTTACTAGCATGCCTGTTTTGCATACCAGTAGAATCAAATCCAGTTTTGCCATTTGTGGATAACTATGACAAGATACAAAAGCATGTGTTTGCCATAAATAGCTCTGGCTAACAGCAAACCGCTCACACTGAGTAGATCAAATTCTCTATAAGGAGAGCTATCTGGACTAAGGCCAAATCCCACTACTAATGTTTAAGACTGCTAACTAATTCCTTTTTCCAATTCAGTTTGGAAAACATCATAAGGAATAGTGGCTCAATGTTCCTAAACATCAGAAATAGTAAACTTTTGAAGAACATTTTATAACTTTTCATTATGACCAAATAACCATGAAAAACTTCCTACTATTCAGAAATGTAAATTAATTTTAAAAACCATCTTAATTTATTCAGAAAACAAACTAGATATTCAAGAATACTTATGGCAAAGTGTAAAAAACAAAACTTTGATCTTCATATTAAAATAAACAAACATGTTTATAAAAGTACCACTCTTTAAGGATGGTATTTTATATTAAGTGGCTCTAGTTTTTTTTAAACCAAAGAAATTTAAAAATCTGTATTGTGCATGAATGTCACACAAAAGTTCTTAAATGACCAATGCAGACATTAACAGCTGTTTACTTAAAAGTTGTTCCACATAACATTTTGCAAAATTTCCAAGGAAAACAAGAAAACATTCTGTAATATGCCACACTTTTTATTGCAACGTGGCCATTTTTGTGAGGGTAGGGAGTTTGATCTCAAAACAATGTTCCATTTAAGGCTCTTTTATACAGAAATTGCCATCATGACTGATAGTAAAACTATCTTTAGTGTTGCAGGACTCACATGGTAAACATAAAACTTCTACACTTATTCAGTAGTGTACACTTAACAAAAAAACACAAAGGCATTATTACTGTAACAGCTATTTAAGATACACAGGTAACAGGAATGAACACTGAGGTACTAGGAGATAAACTGATGACACAGTTAATGAAACTTAAATTGGCATTCCTTTCAGAGGATTAAACTCATTACAAAAAAAGTGCTTTTAATGCATAGTGTTATATCTGTGCTGCCATGTCACAAAAATAGGCTTGCCAAGGCAGGTGAGGTGTATGAATGCTGTGCGCCTCACAAAACTGCAATCAAGTACTATAAATAATACTGAAAAAAGTTTACCATCTGACCAGTGGCTAATACTTTCAAGGCATTCAATTAGCTTATCCTCTGCAGTATTCTAAGCTATTCACATTGACAATCACATTCATTATAGTGCTTGCAGCAAGGGAGGCATGTAACCAGTAGTTTTGGCTAAAGATGGAAAGGCATTCCTTGGGTTGTACATAAAAGTAACGGTGTTAAACAGTCTAATGGCAATCACTGACAAGCTGCTTAAATGAATGGTATCTCCTTCATTCATTGTGTTGGAAGGGTCCGGTGAAAAGGGAACAAAACAAAAAACAAAACCTAATACTATTCCAATGGACTGAGCTGGAAAAATGAAAGCTCCTTAAGATCCAGATGGCACTTGACTGTCATTTTATAACGGTTTCCCTTCCAGTGAAACTACTACATTGCCTCCCAGTTTCTCTCCAAGTGTTGAGCGGTCCTTAATATCATCCAAGCCATTTACTTGCCACTCGTGTTTAATACCTAAAAACAACAAAAAAAATCTCATTAGCTTATTATAATTAGCAAACAGTACTTTCTTTGCACAAAACAGTGTTTGTACCTGTAAATTTCTTTTTAATGGCATCTTTAGAGCTAGCATAAATCATCTTGCTTTTTAACGGTGCACTTTCAGGAGCCCTACAGGAAAAAAAAAATGTTGAATCTCACTTATTAGAAAAACAAAGGCAAAACTGACTATGATAATAATCCTTGGATTTTAAAAGTACTTTTTTCTTTTGTTTTTACACACCAGAATATAAATACTAGGTCTTCTTTCTTAGACTCTTTTGTTTCGTATGTGGCATCGTACAAAGCATATCGGCAATCATTCAGAGGTAGCAACTTCACAAAAGATGTGTAGGGGTCCTCTACAGTATCACCAATGTCACCCACCAAGATCTGCTTCGCTTCCTCTACAATTATTTGTCTTTTGTCATCGCTTAAACAGAAGAGAACTGCTTTCTTTCGCTTTTTGATCTCCTCTTGTGTAGAAGATTTCCTTACTTTCATATCATTAAAAACTTTGATAACTTCATCATTCACTGTAACTCCAGATGCCTGAAAATAAAGAACAGTTAAATCAGAACAAGTATTTTGGTTTTAGCCAAAGTTATTGTTTGCCTAGAGGATTCATTTTAGTCTTGACGTTTAAAATTGTAGGACTCCATGCAAGTAATCCAAACCAATTTGTCACATTTTAAAGTATCCATATATGACACACCTAAGGATTCTCTAATTCATACTACCCATTCATCCTTCTTAAGGGACAGTGGAGAAAGAAGCAAATGGAAGGTGGATCGAAAGGAACAAATACAAGTTGTCCCATCCCTGAAATGTTTCCTATTTCATTGGGTGATGTCAGAGCTTCAGGAGCAGCAGCAAAAATACCTTCTGTATTGTGTCAACTTTGCAGGCCTTAAAAAAACATTTCGGATTTCAGTGAATGCTTCTACTATTTTTTTCTTTAAAGTCATCCTAGCCACTGCCTGTTTCCTCATAAGGAAAGAGAATCTAGTGTAAACTCCTGCCGCCCACGGCTACAACATAATCACCCCTGCCGCTCACAGGCAGGCTCCTTCAAACTAACGGGCCGGGTGGAATAGCTTTTGGCCGCGGGGAAGCATTTTTAAGAGTTGTTCCACCTCTTTAATCTTCTCCTTTGGGTTTTATTACAGGACATCTAGACCCCGACCCGAAGCCTTCAAAGCACACAGCAATTTTAGAGCGCATGTGTTAAGAAAAATGAGAAAGCGAAAGGCAAACGCGGCACGCGCCAGGCATCACCTCACCGACCCTTCCGCGCCCCGGCGCCCGCCCGACCCCGACCCGCGCCCGCGCCGCCGGGCCTCCCCGCCCCCAGGAATCCGAGAGCCGCAGGGCCCGGCATGACTGCCCGGGGGACTGGCCCGCCAGCCAGCGAGAGGGAAGCGGGGCCGCAGCGCGAGTCGACCGCCTCCGTGGCCCAAACCAGGTTAAAATGGCGGCCTCACTCCTAGGGCCGCACCGGGGGGCTCCGCTCACCGCGCCCCAGCCTCCCGGCCCGCGCGCCCGCCTTACCATAGTGCCCGCGCTGACACTGCGGCGGCGGCCGGGGCTCGGTGGCACTGGCAGGCGGAGAGGAGGGGCGGGCGGCGGCGAGTGCGAAGCACGCCGGGAGCTGCAGCCCCAGAGGGCGGGGCTGGCGAGCCGCAGGGCGGGACGGTCACGTGGACACGCCCGGCCCCGCCCGCCACGCCCCGGCCTCAGCCCTCGGGCCTCTCAACCCAGCCCGCCCCGCCCAGCCCTGCCGGCCCTCTGGCGACCTCGGCTGGACCCCGGGGCTTGAGCCGGGCCCCAGCCGTCCTGCGGCGGGCACGTGTGGCGCCCTCCACGGGCGCTCCTCCCGGGAGCTGTCTCTCCTTTTTTCACCTGCAGAGTCCACCAAAGAGGGCTGAATTTCAGCGTTTGCGAGTCTTTCTAGGAAAGCCCCAAATTTGTGTGAATTGTTCAGCTCCTTCCTTCATGGCTAACCGAAAATAAACACTCTCAGAGTTTACTGAGTTGGCCGAAGGACCTAGCAAAAACAAAATGCTAAGCGGAGGTGAGACATAACTAAAATTACCCACAGTTCCGTGGTTGAAACAGTGATGGGGGATAGGTAGTGGCGCTCCGCGGCGACACCACTGACCTCCCGGCGGCCTGGGCTACCGCGTCCTCGCGCGGGAGCCTTGTGGAGCCCGGCCACGCTGCTGCTCCGACTTTTTTTCGATAAATGGGTATCTCATTTGTCATTGAAAAAAAGTTACTTTATATCATGAGGAAATTTTTAAAAATAGAGATTGAATACTTTGAGTTTATAATGAGAATGTTACAAACGAAAACTATGTGTTTATTATTTATAATGAAAGATCCACTTATGTATCTTTTACCATTTTTATCTTTTCATTTGTAATCTTGTGGAATGAATTTAAAACTGATGAACAGTTAAACTTATTTTATGAGTCCCTCTCTGTGTGGCCCAGGCTGGCCTTGGACTGGTGGCAATCCTGCCTCAGCCTCCCAGTGCTGGGAGTACAGGCATGGGCCATCACACCTAGCCTACACAGGTAAATTACTATAGTGTGGAAGGGTTGGGAACAAAACAGACAAGTCCAAGTAAATTTTGAAGGAAACTGAACTAGAAATGTGATGTGCAGGCAAAAACTGTGGGCTGGATTGGGAAACCCTGGTGGTGTTCTTAGCACTGCATCCAGACCTCCTGTTCTTCATCTGTACATCAAGCTCTACCACATTATCTTTAAGATTCTTTTCAGTTTTAAAATTTAGTCTCTGAGGGCTGGGGATTTAGCTCAGTGGCACAAGTACCTGCCTGACAAGTGCAAGGTCATGAGTTTGATCCCTGGTACAAAACAAAACAAAACAAAAACTGGTTCAGTGCAAAGGCAGAGGTTCAATTTCCACTATTGCAAAAAATTTAGTCTCTCAATCTAGCACTCTTCTGTAGGACATGATGTATGTATGTGTGGTTTCATAATTAAATTTAGGACTGGAAAAGCATAATGAAAAATCATGCCTTAGATTGTGATATATATATATATATATATATATATATATATATATATATATATATTTGAGACAGGGTCACAATGTAGTTCAGGCTGAACTTGAACTCTCTAGCTAAGGCTGGTCTCAAACTTGCCGTGATCCCACCTCAGCCTTTTAAGTTCTGAGCTAATAGGCATGTGCCACCATGCCCAGCTATATGGGTGTTTGTTTGTTTTATTTTGTTGTTTTGGTAGTGATGATTGAATTTATGATATGTGCTTTACCACTGAGCTATATCTTGAGAAATTTAATATATATATATATATTTTTTTTTTTTTTTTGGTACTGGGGATCGAACTCATAACCATGCGCTTGCAAGGCAGGTGCTTATGCCGCTGAGCTAAATCCCTGGCCTTTTTGTTCATTTTTTGAGACAGGGTCTCACTGTGTAGTAAAGACTGGCCTTGAACTCACTGTGTAGCTTAGGCTGGCCACAAACTGGAGTCAGTTCTCCTGCCTCAGCCTCATGAGTGCTGGGATTATAGGTGTGTGCCACTGTGTAATATATTGTTTTAAATGGAACATGTTGGTTATTGCACAATAAACATTAGCTTATTATTATCTCCATATATTGTGTTTATTTTCTTAACTGGTTTCTAAACTAAGTTATGATTTAAACTTTTTAAAAATATTTTTGGTACTGGGGCTCGAACTCATGACCTCACACTTGCCAGGCAGGTGCTTACAACACTGAGCTAAATCCCTGGCCCAATCTAAGCTTATTTAAAAACAAATTTCCCAGTGTATAAGCATAAACCTCAAGTAGAGAAGCTAGCATATTACAGTATATGAACTCTTTCTCTTGAACTTCCCAGGAAATCATAGAGAATGACTCTCTAGAACTTGGATCATCTGCAGTGGTGCAGGTATCAGCAATGCTTCTTGGGCCTGAGCTTTTCCTCTCTGTATCTTCCTGTGTTTCCATCCTGGAAGATGTGCAGCAGTCCTGGCAGAGACCAAAGCCGCTCCCACCAAAACTGAGGATTCCACGTTAATCACTACTCAGCTCCCATATACCCCTTGCCAAGCCTGTCCCCTTCTGTTTCTCAAATGGAGTTTGTACCTGATGTGATCCTGGAATCTTTCCCTGGAGATAGTTTGGTTTTTGCATATATTTTGTTGTGCTCTACAGTGATAGTTTGTTTACATGTCCTGCCACCCCATTCAGTGGGAGCTCCTTAAGAATGCAGGTCCTGCTCATTGAATTTCTTGAACTGGCAGATACAGTGAAATCCTGGCTAAACTAATCAATTTAGGATGCTTGAGTGCTCACCCTAGTGCTTTTGTAATTTTTTTGGTTTTTGAGGCAGGGTCTTGCTATGCAGTTCAGTCTGGCCTGGATTTACTGTGTATCCCAGGCTGGCCAAGACCCCTCAGCAATCCTGCCTCAGCCTCCCAATTGCAGCGATTACAACTTCACTGTAGTGCTTTGAAGAGAACAAAAAGAAAGCTGTCAAAGAGGGGGAGGCCTACCCATGTGACCTTATCAGGACAGCTCTGAAAACTCAAGAGAGTGACAGCTGCCTGTCTCTCCTCTTGAGTTGGAACCAAAGCTAAGCACTAGGTAAAGCGGCAGCATTGCTAGGTATTACCACATGAGTTGGCCTGTGTGTAGAAGAGGGATCTGAATGTCTATGAGTGTCTTTTTGCTGCTGTAAAAAAATTACCACAAATTTAGTGACTTAAGACACAAATTGGGGCTGGGGATTTAGCTCAGTGGCATAAGCGCCTGCCTGGCAAGTGCAAGGTTGTGAGTTTGATCCCTACTACCGCAAAAAAAAAAAAAAAAGAAAAAAAAAAGACACAAATTAATTTTCTTCTGGAGTCAGAGATCAGAACTGAGTCTTGGGGATATAGCTCAGTGGTATAAGTGCCCGCCTGGCAAGTACAAAGTCCTGAGTTCAATTCTTGATACAAAAACAAAAGTCTTGCAGGGCTCAGACATGGTGTCAGTGGGCTTTGTTTCTTTGCAGGAAAGGATGTTTCTTTGCCATGTCCACCTTCTAAGGACCACTCTCATTGCATGGTGGCCCCAGCCAGCAAGTGCCTCCTCCATCCTTTGCTTCTGTTCCTCCATCTCTTCTGTATCCCTCTTTCGTTGGTACAGACCATAGGGTTACCTTGGACCCTATCTGGTAGTTGCGTATAAACCTCCCCCCAGCCTCAATTTACCCCTGCAGTGCTCCCTTTCTGTGTGTGGGAGCACATAACAGGTTCTGTGGCTAGAACAGGAATAGCTGTGGGAGGCTGCTCTCTGCCTTCCATTACACCAGCTTTTGTGAGTAATTCCAACTCCAGGCAAACAATTAACAGGTGGGACAGAAGGCTCCTGAGCAGGCCTGCAGGAGGGCAGGAGCTATAATCATGCACTTACTAGGCCACAGGTGGATGACAGTGACAAACAGCTACCAGGAACTAAGTGAGGAATCTCTGAGAGGAATCTCTGCTCAGACTCTGGTAATGGCAATCTCAGGCCCTGACTTACTCACTCTAGGGTTCAGTTTCCTCCTGTGTAAAGAGAGGGTAACTGCACCTCTTTCCTCGTGGGGTTGTCAGGTCAAGTGTGATGATGTATGTAAAGCTGCTGGCCAGTGCAGGAATAGGAACCCTTGTGCTATTGTCATTGTGCAGACGGAAGATAAAGTGCTGATTTTTAAAATGTATGTGTTTTTAAATTTTTAACTGACACGTAGTAACTACATATTTATGGGGTGATATTTACAGGATGCTTTTATTTTTTTTTGTGGTATTGGGGATTGAACCCATGACTTTGCACTTGCCAGGCAGGCGCTTACACCACTGAGCTAAGTCCCCAGCCCCTACAGGGTGCTATTTCAAAGCACGCACATACTGTGTAATAACCAGATCAGGGTTACAGCCCACCCATCATCATGTCTAACATCTATCATTTCGTGTTGTGAATATTTAAAATCCTCTCTAGTAGCTATTTGGAAATACACACTAATTGCCAACCATAGTTTCCTCACTGTGATATAGAATATTAGTAATAATTCCTCCTGCCCAACTATACTCCTATGGCTGCTATCTTTCCATATCCTCTCCCATGCCCTTCTAGCCTCTGGTAACCACTGTTTGACTCTGTGCTTCTATGAGATAAATAATCTTTCTTTCTTTTTTTTTTTTTTTGAGACAAAGTCTTACTATGTAGTTCAGGTTGGCCTTGAATTCACTAGGTAGCCCATACTGGTCTGGAACTCACAATGATCCTCCTACCTCAGCCTCCTGATGCTGGAATTACAGGTGTGTGCTACCATATCTTGCTAAAAGTCAGTGTGTTTAGCCTCCATATATAAGTAAGAACATAGGGTATCTGTGAACATGCTGATTGTACCAACTCATAGGCTGCAGACACTAAGCAGTCCCAATCATTGATTCTGAAGGCTGTGTTTACTGAAGACTCCTTAGAAAACGGTTAAAACGACCACTCTGAGTGTACTTGCCCAAGAAGCAATCTGGATGGAGGCTCTGTAGCATACAAAAGAAAATAATTTTTCATCAGGCTTGGTGCATGCCTGTAATCCTAGCACCTGGAAGGCTGATGCAGGAGGATCACCATGAGTTCCAGGCCAGCCTGCTCTCCATAGTGAGACTTTTGTCTCAAAAAACAAAAAAATCCATTTTTCAAGGCTTATCAAAAACAATGTATCAAGAAGGTTGTGCAGAAAAATTTTATTTGAGCTCCACCCCGTCAAATGTCACACTCTGCTTCCACAGCCACTTCCCGAGACAAGGATGAGCCCAAGGGTACCAAGGCACCTCTTCCTGCATCTATCAAGTATCTTCTGACTCTCAGGCCCATCCCAGTCCATGCCCCGCTCCCACTGAGGATGGGGTGCTCATGCATATTATGAACCCAAGTTAGAGCTAAGGACTAGAAGATAAACAGTGGGAGCCATGTGCCAGAGTCTGATCTTGGTGACTCACTCTTTGATCTCCAAAATTTGATGTTGGGTCTTACACATCTCATTACTAGTTCTTTCTGGGATTTTCATTTTACTTTTTTAGTTTTGGTTTTATGAGACAGGGTCTCACATGTCTTCAGCTGGCTAAGTAGCCCAGGCTGGCCTTGAACTCATGGTGATCCTCCTGCCTCAGCTTCTTAAGTGCTGGGATTACAGATATTCCACACCATGCCCATGAAGAACTGTAGTTTTTTTAATTTTTTATCGGTATCGGGGATCAAACTCACGACCGCGCACTCGCAAGGCAGGTGCTTATGCTGCTGAGCTAAATCCCCAGCTCTTGGAACTGTAGATTTTTAAATCAAAGAAAATTATACAGACATAGAAATTGTTGCTATGCAAACTCTATTAACAGACATGAATAAGAGCAGGAGAGAGATTGAAAAAGTAAATACAAGAATGAAAAAAGCCAGAGTGATGCCTATAATCCTAGCACTCTAGAAAGCTGAGGCACGAGGATCTTGGGTTAGAGCCTAGGCTGGAGCAATTTAATGAAACCCTGTCTTAAAATGAAAATAAGAGAAAGGACTGGAAGTTTAGGTCAGCACAAAGGCCCTGCGTTCAATCCCCAATACTTCAAAAACCAAAACCAAGCAAAATAAAATTATTTATTCTACTGATTCATCATTTATTGAGTATCTTTTCTGGAGATGAGAATGCAAAGGTGAAAATAACCTGGTCTTTACCTAGGAGAGATGCTGTCGCATACAGAACCAGGCAAGGCAGGCTGCAAGGGTGCATGCTCAGCACATCCGTGTGAGTCTGCAGTTGGGTTTCAGGAGCCAGTGAGTGTTAGGCAGGGAAGGGAAGAGCACCCAAAGCAGAAAACGTTGCTTTGATGTTTTCTGGAGCCTCTGGGCTTGTAGACACTAAAGGGTTAGGGTTGTAGGTTGAGTTGGTCTTCTGAGCCCTGTGGTCAGAGTCATATTCTGCAGGTGATAAGGGAGACAGGACCCTTCACATGTGTTTAAAATAATAGCTGCCTCGAAGTATTCACAGATCATAAAATTGACTCTTGCAAGTAGGCCATTCAATGTTTTGTTTATTTTTAAATTTTAAAAATTTTAAATTATGGGGCCAGGGATTTAGCTCAGCAGCATAAGCGCCTGCCTTGCAAGTGCACGGTCATGAGTTCGATCCTTGGTACCAAAAAAAAAATTTTTATTTTATGTATTGTCTTTTTGAGACAAGGTCTTACTATGCAGTTTAGGCTGGCTTTGAGCTCACTTTGTAGCCCAGGCTGGTCTCAAATTTGCAATGATCCCCCTGCCTCAGCCTCTGGAGTGCTGGGATTACATGGTGGCCACCATGCCAGGCTTTGTTTACTATTTTGCACCAGGGTTATACAACATAGTTCAGACTGACCTCAAACTCACAGTGATCCTCCGGCCCCAGTCTCCCCAGTGCTGGAACTACAGGCATGTACCACTATACTCAGGTGATATGATCTGTTTTGAACTAATGTTTTAATATGGTGAGGTAGTTATCTCACTTTATTTTGCATGGCAGTATCTAGTTCCAGCACTATTTGTTGAAAAGACTATTTGTTCCTTCAGTTTGTTTTTAAAATGTTATTATAGGTATGATAACAATCATATTTTTTGGTGTGGTTTTTTTACACAGGGTCTTGCTCTGCAGTTTGGGCTGGACTTGAGCTCACTTTGTAGCCCAGGCTGGTCTCAAACATGCAAAGATCCTCCTGTCTCAGCCTCCTGAGTGCTGGGATTACAGGCGTGAGCCACCACGCCTGGCTGATAGCAATCATATTCTATGATGGCACATGCCTGTAATCCTAGCACTTAGAAGGCAGGAGGATTGCCAAGAGTTCAAGGCCAGCCTGGGCTATATAGTGAGTTCAAGGCCAGCCTAAACTACATAGTGAGACCCTGTCTCAGAAAACAAAGCAAAACAAAACAACCAATCATACTCTAAACTATAGATTCATAATTGCTTACTGAGTTGAAATGCTAACAAGAAAGGAATTTGTCTTGTTTCCCAACTGGATTAAGTCCTGAAGATTAATTTCTTACTTCAGTTGGGACTTGGTATGTATGTTGTTGAGAAAAAGTATATGGGTTATATGGTAATGTTAACATTTCGAGAGCTGTCATACTGCTTTCCAAAGTACCTATATCATTTTGTAATCCTACGCTGACTGGCCAGGTACTGGTGATCCTCCTGCCTCAGCCTCTCATGTGCTTTATCTACCACCTAGCGAAATGTTTTTAAAAAATTTTTGGGTTCCTACTATGTGTGCCAGGCACTGTGCTATGCTCCTGTGTAAGATGGTGAGCAACACACTTGTGGTGAGGCCAGGGTTTTAGCTCAGTGGTGTAAGTGCCTGCTTGGCAAGTGCAAGGTCATGAGTTCAATCTCTGGTATGAAGAACAAAACAAAAAAAACAAGAAACAACCCATGTGGTTCCTGGCACCACGAGAGAAAATCCCTATATGGACTCGGGAGTGGGGGAGTTCTCCATGTGAAGAGTCTACTGCCTGAAGAAAGGCTGAGTTTATAAAGCAGCTTGGTTCTTTTGGGAAAATATAGGGCCAGTGGAGCTACAGTGGAATGGACAAGGACAAGATGTGGCAGAAGAAGCAAGGAGTGGTCCCAGAGACCAGCATTGCGGCCTGTCTCTTTGGGACCTGAACCTCTCGGACCCGCAGAGTGGCCCGGGCTGTTTGGATTGAAAGTCTGTGCAGACCGGCATCTCGGCGCGACTATTTGGGACTCGTAGGCCCGCCCTTCATCCGCAGGGAACTGCCTGGAGACCGGCATCTGGGCCAGGTCTGTTTGGGCCCGTAGCCCCACCCTTCACCCCCAGAGATCAGCATCAAGGCCTGTCTCTTTGGGACCCGAACCTCTTGGACCCGCAGAGTGGCCTGGGCTGTTTGGATTGGGAATATTGTGGAGACTGGCATCTTGGCCAGGTCTGTTTGGGACCAGGAACTTTGCAGAAACCAGCATTTTGGTCTGACTCTTTGGGACCTGTAGGCCCACCCTTCACTCGCAGGGAACCTCCTGGAGACCTGCCTGGGACAAAGCACGGTGGCCTGGCCTGCCTGAGATTC
>PVJX010019664.1:0-34542 GCA_004027295.1 Dolichotis patagonum | reverse complement strand
GGCTCTTGGCTTCCTCACAGGGTCCTAACTCCCCTCTGTGGGCTCCTGGCTCCCTAAGTTGTAAGGCGTATGCTGGGTGTGGCCACCCCGGAGCCTGTGGAATCTCAGGCAGGCCAGGCCACCGTGCTTTGTCCCAGGCAGGTCTCCTGGAGGTTCCCTGTGAGTGAAGGGCCTACAGGTCCCAAAGAGTCAGGCCAGAATGTTGGTTTCTGAAAAGTTCCCGGTCCCAAACAGACGTGGCCAAGATGCTGGTCTCCAGGCAGTTCCCTGCGGATGAAGGGCGGGCCTACCAGTCCCAAACATTCGCGGGGAGATGCAGGTCTGGGCAGACTTTTGATCCAAACAGCCCAGGCCACTCTTCGGGTCCGAGATGCTCGGGTCCCAAAGAGACAGTCCAAGATGCTGCTTTCGGGGAGACTTCCTGGGGGTGAAGGGCCCACACTTTCATTTTCCAAATGAGAACTAAAGTTATGATATATATATATCACTTGCCCAAGGCTATATATTATGTTTGTAAAAAATAGAGCCAGGGTTTTTGTACCCATCCAGTATTTCTTTATTTCTTTCTTAATTTTATTTTAGAGTAAAACAGCATAAAGCTTACTGAAACAAGACAGTGTGACACAGGATTTTAAAACAAGATAATAGGAAATCAGCAGTGGTTACCATAATGTCTCTTGTGTTCAAAATAGCTGCCCATATGCCCAGACACAGTAAAATCAAAACAGAAACAAAATAGAGCAAATAAAAACAAAACAATGAATGCAATACAGGACTTCAAAATAATAGTAAATCCAAAATGGCTACCATAATATATTTTGTTATGGCAAAATAGCTGCCCATGACGTCAGATACAACAAAATCAAACAAGATGAAACAGAATAAAACCCAACCAAACAAAACAGAAAGATACAGGATTTCAAAACAGGATAATAGGGAATTAACAATGGCCACCACCTTCAGGAGATCATAGATGCTACTTTGCATATTGTTATCCTCTGAATATATGATCAGACTACTGGCTTTAGGCCTGCAAACTCAGTGAAACACTAAACATTACAAGCATTAAGTTGTATTTTACCTCATTAACCATCATCATAGCCTGTGTTTCTCAGGATCAGCAAGTGGCGGAAGGTGGGGGAGGGGGGCAGGGCGGAGTTCACTCTTTTTGTTTCCCTTCTGGTGCACCAGAAGGGGCTGGTATCTGGCTCTTTTCTCAGCCTGCACATGACAGCATCTTAGCTTATTGTTGACTTCTCCCCTGCAGTCTGGGAATTGCGCCAACTGAGATGGTTGGCATCTAGCTCTACCCCAGTCAGCCTGCCCAGCCAGGGTTTATATAAACTCATATTTTTATAAGTAGTACTTTGTATTTCCATCCACATCTATCTTAATACCAATTATATTCCATGTTGCTTTTTCTTTTTTGTTGTGGTGTTTTTCTTTTCTTTTTTTTCCTTTTTTGTTTGTTTTTTGGAGACAAGGTTTCACTATGCAGTTCAGGCTGGCCTTGAACTCACTTTGTAACTCTTGCTGGCCTCGAATTTGCAGTTCCTGCCTTATCCTCTGGAATGCTGAGATTCTAGACATGTGCCAAGCAAACCCAGAATTACTGTTGTTTTGATAATCAACTTTGGATCTATTTTTTTGTGTCAGTCTCCAACTTGCAGGTTCATTCTTTATCCATGTTAAATTAGGAAGGCAGTATGGTGTTGGAGGAAATTACATGGGCATTGAGTCTGTTTTATCTTATTTCAGTTATTTTTCCAGTACATTCCAGTTTTTATTTTAAGCATTTTTATAGGAATGAAACGATATAGTAAATTGTATCTAGCACATAGTAAATTGTCTATAAATTGTTGTTTCCTTACTAAAACACTACATGGTATGAAACAAGAATTCTGCCCTTTAACCCTATTTAGATTCTACCCTGCCTGAAAAACAAAACACCAGTGTCTTTCACATACTATTCTGGGCCCTCTAAAATCTAAACTTAGTTAACATTTCCAGTTTCATTGTTTAACAATTTTTAAAGGCACTTTATTCTCTGACTATCGAATTATTTTTGTAATGTTTCCTCCATTCTATAAACAAGATGCATTCTCTTAAAACCCCATGAAAATTATAACTGTTTTTCAAAGTCTGTGTCTTTCCTTAGTTGTTCCTCTGGAAGCAGTGTTTGACTGTTTTTAAAGCATTAGTCTAAACCAGGCTTGGTGGTGTACACCTGTAATCCTAACTATTCAACAGGTTGAAAAATGAGGATTGCACATTTGAGACCTGCCTGACCATTGCAGGGAAACCTTGTTTCTAAAATAAAAGTTCAGGAGTTGTAGCTCAGTGATGGACAACTTGTGTAGCAGGCTGTAGGCCCTGGGGTCAATCCAAAATACTATGAAAATAAATAAATAAAAATAAAGCATTAGATTGTCCCTTTAGTCTCATGCCTTTGTAGGAGACTATTGTCTTGCATTTCCTCTAATGTCAGAAGTTCTGGATAAGAAGTTGTCAGTGCTGGAGTCAACTTTCAGAGATCCCAAGATATTTTCCTGGTGGGTATTTCCAGTTGACAATGGTTCCTGATGGAGCAGGCAGGATTTTTTGAAGCGTGGAGCCAAGGGCTAGACTATGGAAGCCTAAACAAGAGAGGACAAAGGCACTGAATCCATGCCTTCTACAGTTTTGAATCCCTTACTCTAAGATGCAAGTTTAGGGGAAAAAGTATTTTGACTATAAAAACATTTTGCAAAGGGCAGCACATCATTTCTCTCTTGTCTGGTACTGATGTCCTGTAGACTCGAGGAGTGCATTAACCAAAATAACATAGTTCCTTGGTAGAAGTACATGTATTTAAACTTATACTGCAAGGCCTCTGCCACCAAATCTGTCTTTTTATTTAAAGACTATTAAGAACTGTTAAGCTATTAAGAACTGTCCTTAAATTTTAGCCATGAAGCATTTTAAGCTGTTAATTACTTACTACATTTCTCTCCTTAACACCTCCCCACATGTATTACATATATTTTAATCTTCAGAAGGGACACTAACATTAGTAAAAATTTATCTTTCCTTTATTAACATTACTAAGAAACACTAAGGAGAAGCAAAGACATATTAAGTGAATTTAATCTTTTTTTTTTTTTTTTCAGTCTTTTTGAGACAGGTTCTGACTATGCAGTTCAGGCTGGCCTTGAGCTCACTTTGTAGCCCAGGCTGGTCTTGAACTTGCAATGATCTGCCTGCCTCAGCCTCCCAAGTGCTGGGATCTTTAGAAAACTTTAATGTTAAAATTTTGCTAATGAATCTAGGATAACTTTTGAGAAGCTAATTCTGTAGATCCTTTTGGGAAATTACGAAATTTTGTGCTTAAAGGTTATAGGAATTTTGTTTTTGGTTTTGTTTCTTTGGTCATACTGTGGATTGAACTCAAGGGTGTTCTGTCTTTGAGCTGTGTGTATATTCCTAGTTCTTTTTATTTTTAATCTTGAGACAGGGTCTCCATAAGTTGCTAAGGTAGGACTTGAATTTGAAATACTTCTGCCTGCCAGAATACCAGGATACAAGTGTGTGCCATCTCTCAACTCAGGAAATTGAATTTAAGGGACCCTTTTAGCTGGGCATGGTGACACACATGCCTACAGTCTCAGCACCGAGGAGGCTAAAGCAGGAAAGTGTCCCTGAGTTTGACCTGGGCTACATAGTGAGACCTGGTCTCATGAATGAATGGGGATATAACTCAGTGGCACAGCCACTGCCTGGCAAGCATGAGGTGCTGAGTTTGATTCCTAGTATACTAGGATGTGATTCAGAGGTGCCTTATGTTGGCAGCGAAGTTCGAAAAGTTCCTTCACAATCTTTTTTTTTTGATCTGTGACAGCAATAAGGGCTCATTCATTCAGTTTCATCAATTTGGGTGCTCAGGTACTTACTAAAACTGAAATACTGATTATCATAGAAACACCATTTAGTACACAGTTCACTGAGCTGCTTAAACAATCTTGAAATGCAAACTTGATTATTATTTCCATCCCTAGCCTATCCCCTAGCAATCTTTGTTTATTTTGGTCTTTTTGAGACAGGGTTTCACTATATGATTCAGGCCAGCCTTGAGCTCACTTTGTAGCCCAGGCTGGTCTTGAACTTGCCATGATCTTCCTACCTCAGCATCCCAAGTGCTTGGATTATCCCCCAGAAGTCTTCAGTGACTTCTTGGTCCAGAACAGCACCAAATTCTTCATTCTGACAGTTAGGCTGGCCACAATTTGGTTGTCTACCTCTTCATGTTCACCTCCTACACTTCTTCATGGTCAGGCTACCCCACCTGTCTCAAAATGTTAGTCTTTTACAAATAATGACTCCCAACTCAGTTCGCCCAGAGTTAATGTAAATGGATCTATTTAAGCTTCTATATCAATTCTTACAGTAACTATTGAATTTTGTCCATATGAATTATAATTCTTTAGAATACAAATAATATTCAAAGTGCCAGTTTTATATCAGTTGTATTTTTTGTGAACTAGATTTATGGAGACTGTATTAATATTTGTGTTTCAAGGAGGATAGTACTATCACTCAGGAATAATATTATGAAATGTAAGTTTTAAATAAAGATGTGATTTTTGGGGGGGTTGAATTTATTTGTATATGATTTTAAAATGACTTTTTTTTGCTTTACTATTGAGTTCTTATAAACTTTAATTTAAATTGAAAGTAACTTGTTACAGTTTGGAGTTTATTATAATTAAGCAGTATATGTTTTAAAAGTAGCAGTTGGCTTTATAACCAATTTTTTTGTGTAACTGAAGATTAACTATTTTAATTTTTTTCCAATAGGTATAGTCATAGTGCCGAAGTTCAAGTTAGACTTCAGTTCCTGACTTGTGTATTTTCAACTCTGGGATCGCCTGATCATTTTAGTAAGATTTTTAATACATATGTGTTATAATCTGTTTTTATCCTCGGAAGAGTGTAAATTTATTTCTACCTTTAGATTTTTGAAGTGACTAATCTCAATATATTCATAAATTATATCAACATTTATACATTTTATTAAATCAAGTGAAATTCATGTTTACATTTTAATTAATTTCTAGGGTTTTGTTTTTATAAGATCTTTTATAATATGTTTAAAATCTTTGGCCCACGATCATTGAGTACTTTGTCATTTACTGTTTGGTTTTTTTTTTTTGCAGGCTTTTATTATTATTATTATACTAAAAATACTTTCTTTTCATATACTGTGTTTCTTAAGTTCCCAAACACAATCCTCTTGTTAATATTTGTGAAAATGAGCATATCTGTCATGTTTTCATTCTTGTTTCCATCTTACAAAATGCTAGTTTCGTCCATAAGGGACATTTCAAAAACAAAATACTTTGAATAGGGGAAAATATCACTTTAGGGTAGCTGCATCTTTTTGTTTAAGAAACTTGCTGATATTTCAGTTGGAAATAGCCATTGTTTATTGTCAGGGCTAACCTTTTCAAAATTACTTTAGGTTCACAGATGATAGAGACATTTGGGGGTCCCAGTTTTATTTCACTTTAAACTCTGTTTAATTAATAGTTAATCTTTCTGCTTTTTAAAGTAGAGAATCAGATGGGCATGATGACATAGTGACCCTGGGAGAAGGATTGCAAATTTGAGCCCAGAGCACTCAGTAATTTGGGAGAGGAGTTTTTTGAAGAGAAAAGAAAGAGCTGGGGTTGTTAGTGCCTATATGTATCTAATTGCACTAACAATTGGAGTTTTGAACACATTTCTCTTTTACTGTATAGTCCACTGTGAGTAACTGAGGTACTATTTTGAATACTTACCTATTTTTATTTATCTCACTCATTTGAATAATCAAATGTAAATTACACACTAAAGGTTTTTATTTCTGTTGGTTTCTAAGGGCATGCATTCTTCTTAGAATGTATAAAGTTTAATAGCTAATTCTTTGAAAAACTGATAGCATACTTTTTCGGGGGGGGGGGTCTTTTTGAGACAGGGTTTCACTATGCAGTTCAGGCTGGCCTTGAGCTCTCTTTGGTCCCAAACTTGAAATGATCCTCCTCCCTCAGCTTCCCTAATGCTGGTATTACAGACGTGTGCCACCATGCCCGGCTAGAATACTTTTTTGTAATATAAGTCTTTTGGGATTACTATTGTTACTACATGAATATTTTTTTGAGATATCTTCCAGTATTTGAGATTTTTATCTTTTCCAGTTAGAGTTTTAGTAATGGTCGTAGAGTACACCATGCATATCCCTTTAGATTCTGGAAAATTACCCTATGCTTTCTGACTCCTTTAGTAGTTAGAAACTTCTGTGATATTTTTGTTCTAGGCTTTTGGATTGTCTTATTACTCATAATCATATGCATATAAAACATGTATCTAGTATTTATTATCTCAGTAACAGCTCCTTATGCCTTCCTGTTATTCCCTATAATGCCTTCTCCTCTGAGTAGTTCATTCCTTTTTTCTGTCATAGTTGGAAATCTTTTAATATTTGAGTCAAAGTACTATGAAGATTTCATCTCATTAATCTGGTTCTCAAGGTAATTGTATCCTTAGATTTTGCTGTTGTCTGTTTTAGGCAGTCAGTTCGCTTTGATTATCATGAGGGTCTAAAGAGTTTATTGAAATAATGTGTATTGCTTTATCTCTATATATGGAAACTGGCCTGTGTTATTCACATTATTTGTAATTGTCAAATCTTAAAACTAATTTCTCAAATTTTGAGGACCCCCTCCAATCATTTTTACTGTAATAAAGTGATACATTCATTTTTTAGGGAGAATGATAATTTAGCTGACTCTTCTGAAATACTTCATAAGATACATGCTTTTAGGTGACCATACATAGGTTATATTTACATTTTGAAAGCATGAGTAATGTTAAAGTGTTTACTAAATACTCTGTTTACAATGGTCCAAGATGTCTCCTTTAGATTTTTGACTGGAGTGATGTTTCTGGTACATAGCGTTAGAACCAAGATTATTACATACTGTGATGAGGATTTTTCTAAACAGGAAGGCACAAGAATTGTTATTCAGATAGCGAAAACTACATACATATTTTATATAGATAGACTGTGTGTGTGCACATATACACACATACATACACTCTTAAGAGGTATATCCTAGCATACAGGAGACTGAGGTAGGAGGATTGCACATTTGAGGCCAGCCTAGACTACATAGCTACTCCTGTTTTAAGAGGCAACAAAGGAAAAAAAATTTTAAAAAAGGAGAGATGTGTAATTTTTTGCATAGATGGTAAAGTGTACAATTTATAAATTTATAATTTTATCTAGGATTAAGTTTAGAACAAGTCGACATTTTATGGCATTGTTTAGTGGAAGATTCTGAGTGTTATGATGATGCACTTCATTGGTTTTTAAATCAAGTTCGAAGTAAAGATCAGCATGCCATGGGAATGGAAACCTACAAGCATCTTTTTCTGGAGAAGGTAATTTGATTTCCTGAAAGTTTTATTTTTTTTATATTGGTTTGCTGTATTCCTTTTTTATCTTGTGAAATAGGAACTGTGTAATATTCTGTTTTTTTCTTTTCCTTTTTGCTGTAGGTTTTTTTAAAATCAGGTAATATACTGATTTTATCAGTACTTATAAAACTTTTTTCTACTCAGATTTTGCTCTAAGTATTTACAACTAAGTAAGTGCTTAATTTATATTTATAAATATGTTCAGATGCTTATATAATTAGAGTACCTCATGTGGGTAACAATAATTGTAGATGTAGATTGGCATTTGTTGTTAAGAATCCTTAATAACATTTTATGGTTTTCAGAGGTGGTTCCCAAATCTACAAGTGAGGGCTGTATTCTGTGACTCTTTCTTATTTAAATGGCTATGGGTCCTATCAGTCTTCTGGGCAAAAATAGCCAGTTTCCAGATGTAGATCCATGAGAAGGCATTTCAGCAAGCCACATTCATGATAGTAAAGATGTAATTCTTATTCTTCCTCACCAGATGCCACATTGGTTCAGGTAATTATTTTCCAAATTGAGCTATTTCCATTTTAATTTTAAAAATCAATGGAAAAAAGGCAGTAGACTTACATTTATTATTATTATTATTGTAGTGGGAACTGAACTCAGGAACTTGCGCTTGTCAGGGAGGCACTAATGCCACTGAGCTATATCCCCAGCCGTACACCTACTATTATTTTAGAGATTATGAAAGTTCTTGAACTCTTACCTCTGTGGTAGAATATATTAGTTGTGATCACAAAATACAGTGAATATTTAAATTCTGAAAAATTATTAGATTATAAGACATACTGCCATTAATATCCCTCAAATTCTCTACCTTACTTTGAGCAGACTTATCCCATTGTTTTTGCTGCTTTCTGAAGCAGTTCTGAAAATACTTTTTTGTCAATGTCTTTCATTGTGCTGTTGTGACAGCTTTGGTATCTTGAATGGATTCAAAACATTTACTTTTCATGACCATTTTGACTTTGGGAAAAGCCAGAGGTTTCATGGTGCCAGATCTGATGAATAAGATGAATGAGGGCACACCATGATGTTTTTATGACCTTGGCTTTTTGATAACACTCAGCAGCCACTTTCACCATGTTTTTGTTCATATCTCAGAAAGACACAAAAGACTCCGAGAACTGCTTTAAAAATGTGCCGGGAACAGTGTCCTAAACGTGTTTGATGTGGGGATTGTGGCATCTTTTTAAAGGACATTAGGGCAATGTCTCTTTTACTGTAATACATTTTTAAAATTAAAATACATACTGGCGCAACTACTTTGAAAATAATAATACACAATATATTAACCATTGTTACTCTCCTACAATTTTATTTTGAAATTTTGTACCATTGCTTTTATTGTTTTTGTTTCCTTTAAAACAAAAATAATTAAAATACCACATCATAGTTTTTGGATTATCCTGTGTATATTAATGTTTTACAATAGGGATGGCAGACCGTTTAGAGCTTTTGGTGATACAAACAGCCGTAGATTTGCCATGACAATTTTACAACATACAAAGTAAATTGCATAGTCAATCCATGAGCTAACTACAGACAGAACTTCAGTCATAAATTTGAAGGCCTTGTAACACAAACTATAGATATAGCTACATAAAATAAGTGTGTGTTGTACAAGTATGTAACAGATGAAAAAATATTTTTATTTCCTCTAATTTGGGTCCACATGTCTTTTGAAAATTGAAACAAATCAGGTTTCATTTCTGCTTGAAAAGGATTTTTCATTAAGTTGTATAAATTAATTTTTTAAATTACCACAAAATCTGAGCTGCTGTTTTCCTTCTACACTGTTTTTAGTAAAGTTAAATTTGTCAACATTTATCTAGTAAAGTAAAATCTGTTAATTTACCACCACACTAATACAGTTTTAAAATTTGTTCCCCAAGATGCCCCAGCTAAAACCTGAAACTATTAGCATGACTGGCTTAAACCTGTTTCAGCATCTCTGTAACTTGGCTCGATTGGCTACCAGTGCCTATGATGGTGGTTCAAACTCTGAGGTATGACTTTAGACTTACTGTTTTATTAAGGCTGACTTGTCGTCAATTTTCCACATTCCTTAAATTACATTACCAGATTAGCTTTTTACTAACTACTGAATTTATTAACTAAAATGCTTTTTGTCTAAATTTTAAAAAGCTTTAAGTTTCAGTTTTTTAAAGTTTTATATAGCAAATGTAATTATCTCTGGCGCCCCCCCCCCTTTACTGAAGATAATCTTGGATGTAATGAATGAAAACCTGGTATACTTTCTTGATTTATAGAGAAACCATCTGAATGTTCTTTTAGTCCTAAAGAAGTTCCGCCATAGTCAAGTATTTTTTGTGAAATGAAAAGTTAATTTGTCTCTTCTGATTTTTCTTTTGCCATGTTTTATAACCAAGCTTTTAGTTCCTCTTAGACAATTTAACTCTAGAGTTTCTCTAAGTAACCTGTCTTCTTCAATAGACTACATATCAATCAGTGAGGAGTGGTGATCAGTTTATTAATGGAAAACTACCACAAATTGCTAGTCTTATCTTTGACTTAGGGATATATCATCCTGTTTGGTGACTGCTAGATATTGTTGAATGTGTTACCTGTTTACTCTTCTTGCGTACATTCTCAACTTAAAAAGTCTTCCTTATTGAACATTCCACTTAATAATAGCTTTCATTTGTTTAGTATCCATTCATATTTTTCTTCAGAAGTTTGTATTAGGAGAAAAGTAAAAAAAAAAAACTTATGTTAATCTGTATAATAATAATAATAATAATAATAATAATAATAATTGTTATCTAGAATGTTTTCTTGGTATCTTCCTGTTTGCATAGTGAGTTTTCTTCATTTTTGGGTTTTGATTTTTAATTTTTAAATCTTAATTCAGTATCTTTCTGTTTTTTATTTATTTTCATTTTTTTAATTTTTAGGTTTTTTTTTTTGTACCGGGGATCAAACTCACAAACGTTGCACTTGCCAGGCAGGCACTTAAGCCACTGAGTTAAATCCCAGTCCTTTCTGTTTTTTAAATTCAGTATATTTATGATAAATTTCGTTTTGATAATTTCAGGTAGCCAGATCAGTTTAATTTATGTGAGTCGTCATTCTCTTAATTATAAGCAAGTGCTTCTTTTGAAGTAGAGAATATCAATCAAATCTTGTTCTACAGCTATTCATCACTTATTGAGAAGATATCTTCTTTTTAATAGTTCTTTTTGATCCACATTTTATTTATTTATTTTTTACTGGTACCAGGGATCAAACTCATGACCGCACGCTTGCAAGGCAAGCGCTTATGCCGCTGAGCTAAATCCCCAGCCCGAGAAAATATCTTTTATCTGCCCATCTTTGTGGAGGAATTAGTTGAGAGTTTTGTTATTTGTTTTGTGTTTTGTGTTTTTTTGTTGTTTTCTTTTTTAGACAGGATTTCACTGTGCAATTCAGGCTGGCCTTGAACTTACTGTGTGGCCCAGGCTGGCCTCAAACTCAAGGATCTCCTCTTGCCTCAGCTTTCAAGTGCTGGGATTACAGGCATGTGCTAGCATGCTCTATTTATCTGCCCATCTTTTGAGAGTTTTTTCTCATCCTATAGTTTTTAGTGAAAATATTCTTTTTGCCATCTAGCAGTTACAATATAAATTTGAGTAAGAATTTCGTAAACATGTCTCTTTTGTGTAAATACACAAAAGGGATTATTTTATTAGTGTAACTTACTTGAAACCATTGAAACATTGTTCTGCTGATTATTCCATATGTTGATTTTATTCCTTTGTAATGTGCCTTGGAGTTGTCCTAATGTTCAGCCATAACTTAGGTGTTAAGCATCACATATTGTCAGCTAATTCATAAAAGAACCAGTAGAGTCACATTTAAACATTGCTCATTAACTGAGAAAATGTCCATGGCTTTCTATCACTATTTAATAGCTAATCAGTAAAGCTTTACTTTTTAATACTTTATAAAATATTGAAACTCTCTGATACATGGAAGAGTTTTAATCTGATCAGTTATATCATCTGCCAAGCAAATTTCAGAGGAGTTACCATATTTTTCTTCCTTAGCTGTGTGGTATGGACCAATTTTGGGGCATTGCTTTAAGAGCACAATCTGGTGATGTGAGTCGAGCAGCTATTCAGTATATTAACTCCTATTATATTAATGGTAAGTGATTTTTGAAATATGATCTAATAAGTAATTTTTATATGAGAATATTTTATTAGGCTGTATTTGTATTTTCGTTAATATTGCTAAATAATGTTAGATTAAAATACATTTTTAAACATGGCTTTCAGGTAAAACGGGTTTGGAGAAGGAGCAAGAATTTATTAGTAAGTGCATGGAAAGTCTTATGATAGCTTCTAGCAGTCTTGAACAGGAATCACACTCAAGTCTTATGGTTATAGAAAGAGGACTGCTTATGCTGAAGACGCATCTGGAGGCATTTAGGAGAAGGTACGTTTTAACTGCAATACAATTGAGATAAATTACACTCTTTTTATTGCAGCCACGTCCAAATTGTATTCTTAAAATAAGATTAAAGTCTTTGTTGAATGCAAGTAGGAAGCATAATCTAGCAAGATAGAGAGCTAGTAATAGAGATAATTTTTATTCAGAGTGTATACCATTTCATCATGGAGCAGGCTATATTGTTTCCTGATAAATATTATTAGACTCTGAGCAAATGTGCATGAGTAAGACTCAGGATAGAATTCCATCTCTAAGAAGATATTAATTATGACTGAAAAAGCACTACAAAAAAAACCCCTCTCACCAAGAACATCAGATAATCTTTCAAAGTTGAATCAAGTTGAGTCATTTGTTTCATTTGCTGTTTTTTTTTCTTCCTGGACTAGGAGACAGTATTTTAATTTTGAATTTCCATTTACCATGGAAACATGACCAAAAAAAAATTCTGTTAATGAATATCTATATAATTAATTTAGACATACCCTGTGTAATACAGAAATAAAGCAAATTAACATTTATGAATATATCAACTGAAATGAAAGGTGAGTAGATAGTTTTAATTAAATTTTATTTGTTAAAATCAGTAGCTATGAGTAATGTAAAAGTACTAAGAACTGTGTTGAAAAAATTTTTAATAATTTCTTTCAACTTCAGATCTTAGTTTTATATTGAAAATCATACACTTGACATTTATTGACATTTACCCATGTCAGGGAATATAGAACAAGAAAGTACACATTCCTTATAAATAACATGGCTTGATGATTCAAAACATTTGGAAGTTGTGAAATTTGTTATTATGATTATAATTTGTAGAAATTCTACTTAAATAATTTCCCATATTTTTAAAGAATGTGTACAAGAACTCCTGAGTTTCCCCATTGAAACTTCATGGTGCCTCATAATATTCATCACTTTAAAAAAATAAATTAGCAAATGTGGTGATCTTATGCAATTCAATACAAATCATTAAATATTCATTGTAAAATTCCAGTATTATACCATGATACTATATAGGTAATAAAAACCTTTGATAATTGTTGTCTTGCTATGGGAGATAGTTACTGTTAATGATACAGTGTCACTCACTTCTACCAAAATTTTAAACAAAGGATGTTAAAAGACTTAGAATTTGCAGTGTTAGTACATTGTAATGGGTATTTATTTTAAGAATATTTAAAAGTATATTATTTTTTGAGGGTTCAGTAGTATATTTTATAAATTAATGAGTTTAACCCCCAAATCCCTTCCCAAATCTACAAATTTTGTTCTACTTCATGAAACAAATGTATTGTGAAAGTTTTCATGTACATCTGTGTATTTGCTCATGTTTTATGCTAAAAGTTAATGAAGTTAATGTTGGTGCTAAATTTATATTTATCTATGATTAGTAAACTAGGAGACAGGTTAAAATTGAATATTAAAAAACTAGTTTAAACACAAATCTAGATGTTTTCATCTATTGTAAAATATCAAATGCTTAATATACTTTGTGTTACTACGAATTTTAAATTGCCTAATATTTATAGGTTTAAAATTGTAAAGTAATTATTTGTGTATTCCTTAAATGGTTTTCTTTTTAGGAAAAGATATGGTTATAATCTTAAACAGTGATTCTCACCAAGAAGTGATTTTGCTTCCTTGGGATCAATAGGTAATAGCTAGAGACATACACTTGGTTATCACAGCTTGGGGAAGGGAGTTCTACTGGTATCTGAGGAACAGAGACCAGGGATGCTGCTGAATATCCTGCAGTGCAGGAGCTATCTCCTTTCTCCCCCATGTCCTGATAACAAAAACTGTTGGGTTCAAAATACTAACAGTGCTGAGGTTGAAAACCCCTGGTCTTGAACTGTATAACAGAAAACATGTTTTAAAATTACCCTTTTTCTCAGTCATAGAATTGAGACTGGATCACTTCTTGGGTATTAGGCAAATCCATTTGTATGTTTGTTTATTTTCCATCTTTCCATTCCAAAGCTATTAATTAGTTTTAGACATTTATCATCTTTTTATAGCTAAATTTAGGCACCTGGATCCTGTCCTTAGCAAACAAAAGTGAGTTAGAAAATTGACGATCATTTGGTGAGTGTCATGCTAGATGCCTCCTTTCGTTGAAATATGAGTCTTTGTACTTCATTTCAAAATTTCAGCAGTTGTGAAATCAACTATTCTATTAGGCTGGTTGACATAATTATTCTAGAATATATCTATCTAAAAAGTATTTCTTTAGAATATATTTCTCTTAAAAATGTTTCTTAATTTTTTTGTCTTCTGAATGTAGGAATGGCAGCTGGTTATTCCATTTACTGAGTTTTTATTGGCTTTCTTTCTACTTCTCTTGTTTCTAGAATCATCTTTGTAGAATAATTCTTAATGGTATTATTCCCTGCAGCAATTTTTCATGAAGAATATTTTGTTAAAAGTAGCTACTGCTCTTGTTTTAGACCCTGTATTTATACTTCTGAGTTTTGTTTAGTCATGAATCTAGAATTAAGTACAGTAAATTGGCATACATTTGAACCTTCAGTGGACTTTGCCAATTTATAAAATAGTAAAAACTTCAATAATATTAAAATGATTTAAAATAGTATTCTTCCTTTGTGTGTTTCTGTCTCATTTTAGGTTTGCATATCATCTGAGACAATGGCAAATTGAAGGCACTGGTATTAGTAGTCATTTGAAAGCCCTGAGTGACAAACAGTCTTTACCCCTAAGAGTTGTATGTCAGCCAGCTGGTCTTCCTGACAAGGTAGTTATAGAATTTTGATTTCCAAATTGATAAGGTTTCTCAGTACAGATATCTGATTTTAAAAATTGATTCATCTCATATTTCAGATGACTATTGAAATGTACCCTAGTGACCAGGTAGCAGATCTTAGGGCTGAAGTAACTCATTGGTATGAAAATTTACAGAAAGAACAAATAAATCAGCAAGCTCAGCTTCAGGAGTTTGGCCAAAGCAGCAGAAAAGGAGAATTTCCTGGTAAGTCAAAAAGTTTAAATTGGTTTTTCTTTTTAAATAATATTGTATAGCAACTATCTTATTACATTCTGTGTTATTGTAATTGTATCCCTCAGACTGGGAATTCATAAAAAACATTTATGTAGTGAGAAATTTATTTCTCATGGTTATGGATGTTGGCAAGTCAAAATCAATACATTTGCATCTGGTGAGGGCTCTTTTCCGTTTCCAAGATGGTGCCTTGAATGTTGCTCCCTCCCACTACAGGATATGGAAGGTCAAAAAAAATTTTCTCTGAAATTTTTTTATGCAGACATTAGTCTATTCATGAGAGTATAGTCCTCATGACTTTAAAGCACTTTTCCAAAAAACTCTTCCTCCCAGCATTGTTTCAACCTTGATTGATGTGAAACAAGAAGAATCTGCTGGGAACCAAAATATCAAAACCACACAAGCAATATTAAATTTTTACATCAAAGGGTATCCAGTTATATTCCTTTCCTCTTGATATTGTTGATTTCCAGGTTAAAAGAAAAAACTGGTAATAGTTGTTTGCAAACACTTTCTTTCTCCAAAAAAAAAATCTACTTAGATCTTTTATATAACCATAAAAAAACTTTTGAAGCTGGGCATGGTGACCTATAATCCTAGCGCTCTGGGAGGCTGAGCCATGAGCATTGCAAATTTGAGGTCAGCCTGGTCAATTTAACAACTTAATGAATGGTACCTTTTCTCAAAAGGTAAACGTGGGGAAAAAAAATAAGGGTTTGGAATGTGGTTCAGTGTGAAGGCCCTGAGCCTAGGTTTAATCCCCATCAACACAGGAAGAAATAAAAAACAGTTTTGAGAATTTGATGAGTATTTTGAAAATTACTGATAAATTCAGGTTACCATTATACTACTTACCCTTTTATCTAATAAAATTTTGTTGCCACCTTTATTAGGGTTTTTTGTTTGTTTGTTTGTTTGTTTTTTGTTTTTTTTGAGACAGGATCTTACTGTGTGTCCAGCTTGGCCTCAAACTCACGATGAGCCTCCTGTCTCAGCCTTCTAAATGCTGGGATTATAGGCATGTGGCACCAAGCCCAATATCTGCCTCTTTAATATATTACACTTTTCTTTTTTCTGAGCATAGGAAAGGAATACACTGACATTTCATATGTGCCTCTGTTCGTCTTTCGGGGGGGGGGGAGCAGGAAATGTTTTATGTGAGCCTCAAAAATATGTTTGATGCCTCCATTACTTTTACTGCTAGTTTTTCCATAGCATATAGAAAATGAGCTATTTTAAAATGCCTATTAAAAATCATGAAATCTTTTGATATAATTTGTTTGAAATAATAGTTTGAATAATAGTTTGAATATAGATTGTGTATCTATCATGAAAATCCAAGATGTTTTGAAATCTGAACCATTTTGAGTGCATGCAGAGTTCCAAAATTCTGATTTTGCAACATTTCAATTCTTGGATTTTTGGTTTAGGATGCTCAGCCAGTGAAATCTAAGTGAATATTTTAAAATCTAAACTGAATCTGAAACTCTTCTAAGGATTCTACTCAATGTGTATATATTCAGACAAGGTATACTAAATACACACACATACATACATATATGTTAGTTATTGGTGTTTTTTAATTTATTTTTTTTTTGTACCAGGGCTTGAACTCATGACCTCATGCTTGCCAGGCAGGTGCTTATGCCTGCTGAGCTAAATCCCCAGCCCCTTTGTTACATTTTTGAGACAAGATACTGTTATGTAATTCAGACTGGCCTTGAACTCACTGTGTAGCTTAGGTTGACCTGAAACTTGTGGAAGTTCTGCCTTAGCCTTCCGAATGCTGGGATTACAGGCATGCACCACCATACATATATATATATATATATATATATATATTTTTTTTTTTTTTTTTTTTTTTTTTTTTTTTTTTTTTTTTTTTTTTTTTTTTTTTTTTTTTTTTGTACTGGGGATCGAACTCATGACCTCACGCTTGCCAGGCAGGTGCTTATGCCACTGAGCTAAATCCCTGGCTCCTAGTTATATTTTTAAAAACTACTGAAAGCTTACTTGGGGATTGATCTCAGGGCCTTCTCACTGAGCTACAACTCCAGCCTGCCCGCCCACCCTCTGCCTCCCTGCCTACTTGCTTCCCCCCTCCCCTTGCTTTCCTTCCTCCCTCCCTCTCTTCTTTCCTTCCTTTCCTTCCATTCTTTTTCAGACAGGGTCTCCCTAAATTGTTCAGGCTGGCCTCAAACATGTGATCTTCCTGATTTAGCCCTCAGAGAGCTGGCATTACAGGCGTATGCTGCCATGCCCACAAAGTGTCCTATCTCTGTTTGTCTCTCTGTCTGTCTGTCTCTGCCTCTGTCTGTCTGTCTCTAGTATTTATCTTAAATGAATTCTGTTTTTTAATAAGGAGGCTAGAACCCTTAACCTCATGGGGGCTAGGCAAGCACTTTACCATCAGGCCAGCACTTTTATTTTGAATATGTTTTGCTGAAGGAAGCACAGCCCTGTTTTGAGACAAGGCCTTATTAAGATGCCTAGGCTAGCCGGATATGGTGACACACACCTGTAATGCCAGCACTTGGAGGCTGAGACAGGCGTATTGCCATGAGTTCAAGGAATGGAGAAAAAAAAGAATCAAGATATATCATATACAGGTACAGATTCTCTATGATGGAAGTGATCATTATGTATACCTAAAATGTATCAATATATTTACTGAAAAGATAAATTTTGGCATTTTTTACCTCAGCTTCACAAGTAGCTGTGATTATAGGTGTGTATTACTATACCCAGCAGGAAGGTATTATTCTCTACCAAATATTTTAATTATTTCTTGAATAATTAAAATATTTGGTAGAGAATAATAATGTAGTCTCCCTCTTATCCCTATTTCTAAGCTACTTCTCTGTGCCTGATTTATGTCAATATATATATAAACTATACATGGTACCCATTCAGTTTATCCTCTTTGTAGTTCTTCATGTTGTCTTAGAAAACTGTGTATAGAAACTTACCTGATTTTTTTGAAATCTGCATTTTCTATTGTATGGTAGGACCATGATTTATTTTTCCTGTTCTCTGTTAGTGGACATTTCAGTGGTTTACATTGTTACAAATTGCTGCTACAAATAATGCAGAACATATCTTTGTATATATATTATTTCATGTGTATTGATAAGGTGTATAAGTATGGAATTTCCAGTCAAAAGATACCTGCTATGGGGCCGGGGGTTTAGCTCAGTGGCTTAAGCGCCTGCCTGGCAAGCGCGAGGTCGTGAGTTCGATCCCCGGTACCAAAAAAAAAAAAAAAAAAAGATACCTGCTATGGTTAGTTTGACATATGTATAATGAAAAATTATGTGAATACTCATGTCCATGTTCCTTTAAAAAAAAGTATAATCTTTTATTGTTCTTTATACTCAGTGTATGGATTCTTAAACTGTGTGGTTTGTGGAACAGATTAACCATACAATCCTAGTATAGTGAGGAAAACAGTGCAACCAATGTCAGATGAAGGGTGGAAGAAGATGACAAACTCTAAATTTCTTACCTGTTGGCCTTAGAATATCACTAGAAAAGTTCTTAAGTGTAGTCCATTGTGTAGTCAAGGTGTATCTTAAGACTGTATTGCTGATAAAATACTGGAATACCCAGCAGAAATAGTCTCATTTCTCTATTTTTCTAAACGCTTCATGTTTTACCTTAACCTTAAGGAGTGAATCAGTGCAGAGTATTTGCTGTAGGATGAAATGAATGTCCTCTGCTAATTGAAAAATGGCACAAAATGGGAATGTCAGTAGCCCCTAGAAAAGAGAGACAAGAATCTGGGCCATGTTCATTCCTAAAGTAGGATAGAACGGTCAGTGTCTCCAAATCTGGTGCACAGCAGTGATAGTGAGATATCCTTTACTATGTTCATGTTGGCTTCTTTAACTATTTTGCTGAACATCTCATTTCCAGTATTGGTACTCTTCTCATTGTTGGCCTAATGTTTTGTTTTGTTTTGCTAGAATATAGTGGGGTCTCTTTTTTTTTTTGTACTGGAAATCGAATTCAGGACCTTGCGCTTGCCAGGCAGATACTGTGCCACTGAGCTATGTCCCCAACCCTCTTGTAGCTTTTTGAGAGAAGGTTAAGTAAAGTTTTTGATTTTCTGAGTGATTAAAATTACATGTCTCACCTTGGTGCAGTGACACATCTATAGTGGCTGCTTGAAGAGTTGAGGCAGGAAGATCACTTGAGTCTAGGAGTTTGAGTGCAACCTAGCAAATATAGTGAGTCTCTGTGTTAGAAACAAAGATAATCAGTCTAGAGATTTGGCTCAGTGGTATAAGGGCCTGCCTGCCTGACAAGCACAAGTCTTGCGTTTGATCCTCGGTAACCCCCCCCCCCCCAAATCTCTTGCTGAATGCAGCCAGGCATACTTGTTGTCCCAGGTATTCTGGAGGCTGAGGCCAAAGGGGTCACTTAACATGAGTTTAGAACCAGCCTTGACAACATAGATAAAAGCATCTCATGTTTTCATCTGAAACTAATAATTTGGTTGGATGTAGAATTCTGGGTTGGAAATGATTTTGTTTCAGAATTTTTGAGACATTTCTGCATTGAGCATTTGGATGCCATTCTTGTCACATTCAACATACGAGTTTTGGAGGTACGCAAATACTCAAATCATAAACATATCATACACATCATACACTCTTTTCAAATAGAGTTCAAAAAGCCTAAATGTATGAATTCCCTTTTGGAAAAAAAGGTCTTACATGTTTATTTATAGTATTTAATAGACTAAGAAGCAAATCAACTTTGTGTTGCCTTAGCAATGCATCATCTCTACAGATGACTTATTTTAATAGTACAGAGATCATGATGATATATTTGATTATTTTGATAAGGTAAAGGCATTTAATATTTCAAAAGCATAAAAGCTTAATATAGAGTTTCTATCCATGCAGTAGCCAAAATTTTTCCTTAATAAATACTCTACTATACAAGCTGTTGTGATGCAGATCTAAAATGTCCTCTCGAAAGTCTCGTTCACATGTGGACCTTTTGGAAGGTGATTGGATCATAGGAATGTTATACTGAACAGTGGGTTAATCCACAAAATGCCCTTAGAAGGTGGGATCTTGTTGCAAAGAAGCATGCTAGTTGGAACTGTGCCTTTGGAGAGTGTATCTCTCTCCCTGGATTCTCCTTTCTCTCTATTCTGGCTGCCAGATGGTGAGCAGTTTTCCTCTGTCCTACCCTTCCACCCTGCTGTTTCTGCGTTGGTGCCAGCTAATCATGGACTGAACCCTCTAAATCCATGAGCCAAAATAAACCTATTTTCCTTTTAAGTTTTGGATTTGAATGTTTTGTTCCAGTGATGGGACAGTGACTAATATACAAGCATTATTTTTCTTCTGATTTGATAGTATACAAAATGATTTGAAGAACTATGTATAACTTCTATAAGAGAGAACTCAATTTTAATTAGTCAATATATTGATGGGGGCTGGGGATTTAGCTCAGTGGCATAAGTACCTGCATTTCAAGTGTGCGGTCAAGCGTGCGATACCTGGTACCAATTTAAAAAAAATGTTGATAACTAGGAAACTAAAGAAATCAGGTGTTCATGGAATTTAAAAAATTACCGCAATCTTAATGTGATATATATGAGAATAAAATTAACGTTTGAATAAATGGAAATGCATAGTATGTCTGTTTTCTTAATACTGCAGAGATGTTACAGAGTGTGGTGGCACACTCCTGTAATCCCAGCACTCAGGAGGCTAAAATAGGAGGATTGCCGAGTTTGAGTCAAGCCTAGGCTACATAATGAGTTCAAGGCCAGTTTGAAGTACAGTAGTGAGACCCTGTTTAAAGAAACCACAGCAGAGATGTCAGATTTATTGTTCAATTTTTTTAACCTAAGATTTGAGTAGAATTTTTAAGATTTGGTGAAATTATGATGAATTATCTGAATGAATAAATTAAGCAGTATTAGAAGTTCTCAGAGGACCCAAAAGGATAATAGTGAAACTTCTGTGCTAGTTATTGAACATTTTAAACTATAGTTTAAATGAATTACTAAATAATACAGAATGAATAACTAAGAAACAGCCAAAGTATATTACTATATGACATATTCAACTTGGTAGAAACCTCTTCTTCTCTTATGTTTAAACTACGTTTGCTCTGTAGTATCTATATTAATAATGAAAAAAACCCGAGCATTCACATAAATATGTAGGATTGAATATTTAACAATCCATCCTAAGGGCCAATTTATAGGCTTTACATTAGAAGTAATGGAAAGAATCAAGAGATTTAGCTACACAAAATTATACTTAGGGTAAATTACCAATATGAATTTTAATGGGAAAAACTTTTCCATTTCTGTTTGCAATATTTTCTTGCCGAATTTTCTGATTCGTATGAAAGGTCATTTTAAAATGTTTTGTGTCACTGGGGAAATATATTTGTCCTGCCTCACTTACTTTTGAAAATAGTTGTTTTGTGTCTGTCTAGAGAATTTTTCTATAGTAACTTAATAAAATTCAAGTTTTTTTTTAATACTAGGGATTGATTCCAGAAACTTTTAGTGAACTGCATGCCCAACACTTTTTAAAAATTTTAGTTTTAAGATAGTCCTGCCAAGTTGTCCAGGACTTGAAAATCTCCTGTTTTTTTGTTTTGTTTGTTTGTTTTGTACTAGGGATTGAACTCATGACCTCTCAATTGCCAGGCAGGTGCTTATGCCACTGAGCTAAATCCCTGGCCCAAAAATCTCCTGTTTCATTCTCCTGAATAGCTAGTATTACAAGCAAGCACCACTATGCCTGGCTACAATAAGTACCCCCTACCCCCATAGTTTTTTTTTTTTTTTCTAAGTACTAGACATTGAACTTGGGGACTTTAATACTCATCTATGTCCTCATCTTTTAAATTTAATTTAATTTTGTTTTGTTTATTTTCTTGAGACAATCTCCCTTAGGCTCTAAGTTATCTGGGCTAGTCTTGAACTTGTGGTTCTACTGCCTCAGCCTTCTAGAGTCCTGAGATTACAGTTGTTGCACTCTCAGGTCCAACTGATACTTTCAAAGTTTTAAATTGTTCAGCAGGTATTTCATGACTTTACTACTGTTTTAAGCAGTTCCTTTAAAAATGCATGCATTGTACAATAATTAATTTGCATGTCTACCTTGTTGTAGTACCTGGAATACATCTGTAAACGTAAAGTTTCTGCCCTTGTTGGAACTAAGAGGATTTGTTTTGGTTTGTTTTGAGAAGCAATAGACATACAGTGCCAGGTGCCAATAAGTGCTTTACAGAAAGATAAAGAGAAGCATTAATAGTGAAATTAGACTTTTTAGATTGAGTGACTAGGAAGAACCCCCGTTGGATGAGATACTTGAAGGAAATGATGGAATAAGCCCTGCAAATTCCTGGAGAGCTTCCTAGTTCTAGAGATGGAACTGTTCTTTGATGAAAGGCAAGGAGGGATATCTGATGCATAGTGAGGCAGAAAAGGTGTTGGGAAATGAAGTTAAAGGTAAAGGCATCCAAAAGGTTATAAATTCTACCAAAAAATTGCCCCTATCTATTGAGTTCATTTAAATAAATTATTCTATTGAATAGATTAGTTGAAAAAAACTGACAGATCTGAAAGATCTTTAGCTGATTCCCCTCCACCCCTTAAGATTTTTATTTTTTACTCCACAGGGACTAGGTTGGATAATAACAGGGAAGAGAGAGAACTCAGTTATTATCAGTAGTTCCTAGTTTGTTGGGCAATGAAGGCATTAAGGAATCTGATTCTTCTACATGGATTGCTAAAAGAAATGCTGTAGGTTCCCAGAAAGATCCCTATAGTGTTTTTTTACTTAAAACTTTTTTCATATTGTTATTAAAGAGGTAAGAATTACTTGAGTTAGACTGTTGATAAAAGAACTATCTTATACTTTTTGTTGTATAAGGCGAACCTCACCAATGTAAAGCATACAGGAAGTATGACTTAGTACTGCCTCCACTTTTTTCTAAATAATATTTAAGGTTAACATTACAGTGGACTTAATTCTTATATGTAAATGTTTCTTTAACAAAAAAATTGCTTCTATTTTCTGCTGTTTTTAAGGTGGCCTCATGGGACCTGTCAGGATGATTTCATCTGGACATGAATTAACAACAGATTATGATGAAAAAGCACTTCATGAACTTGGTTTTAAGGATATGCAGGTAAATATAGATTAGATGTTAAATGTCAGTAGTTGAAGTTTGAGGTATTAGAGGTTTTATTCTTGTTGTTTTGTGTGGTTTTTTTTGTTTGGGGGCGATTTTGCTTGGTTTTTGTTTTGGGGGGGCAGCGTCTAGCTGCATAATGCAGGCTGAGCTTGAATTTGCTTATGTAGCCCAGGTTGGCCTCTAATTCACCACAGTCTTTCCTCTGCCTCCCAAGGGCTGGGATTACAAGTGTAAAACACAACACCCAGTGAATGTCTAGTTTAAAAACAGTTCTTAATGTTTTTGTTAAAATTGTTATTGAAGTTATTTTATACTGTGGGTTTATTATATTTTTAAACCAAACACGTGTAATTGTTTTCTATTTCGCCTGTTTTTGTAGATGGTATTTGTGTCTTTGGGTGCACCAAGGAGAGAACGAAAAGGGGAAGGTGTTCAGCTGCCTGCATCTTGTCTTCCACCCCCTCAGAAGGACAATATTCCAATGCTTCTGCTTTTACAAGAACCTCATTTAACTACTCTTTTTGATTTATTAGAAATGCTTGCATCATTTAAGCCACCCTCAGGAAAAGTGGCAGTGGACGATAGTGAGGTGACTATACCAGATTTAAATTCTATAAATTTTATTTAATCTTTTTGGTGAGAAGAAAATACTTTTCTCAGTAATTTCTTAAAGGGTAATAAAACCTAGTAACCTGTTTGTTAACTTTTTAAGTTAGGTTCGGACCTCAAAGAAGTGGTTGCTCTAGACAAGTACATGTGTGGGTTATCAGAATGAAGACTGTACTTACATTGTGTATGAGATCACATAAGTTATTTTTAATGCACTGAATTTTTAAATGCCTTTAAAAATGACAGCCTAAAACCTTATTTATGTATCTTAACCAATAAATCATAATCTTGAGATTGAATGGCAGCTAAAATTGTAATGCATTCAGTGATTTTTTTCCTGTTAGGCTACTGTCTTGTTTGTTTGCTCATTTGCTCTTCTCCAAGAATATTCAGTGATTTCTTCCTGTATTTCCATGATACGTTTGATAATTAATATAGTGGTAGTTGCTTTTGGGTCCTCTAATTCCTGTGACTCATTTTTCTCCTGACGTAGTCTTAATCTCTCTCTCTTATTTAAGTAAAAAAATGGATGACAAATATGTACTAATAAAAAAATAGTTTAAAAAAGAAAAATAAATAACTGATGCTCATGAACCACCATTTCCTCACTTTTACTTCATGCCCTAAATACTTACTGACTTTTTAATTCAAATCTGTACTGTTTTGATGATTTAAGAGAGTAGAAAGGTAAGAGAATTCTTCAGTTGGAAAGTTAGTGTTTTATGCTGTTTGTTAAGGAAACATAGGGAAAGGAACAGAAATCGTCTTGTTTTTGCAAAAGGGAGGTTTTTTTTATAATTGAGTCTAGCTGTACCTTGTTAGGAATAAAGAAAGACATTATAGATTGATAGAAAAATGAATGACATATGAAAAATTAGGAGTTAGGAGCATAGAATAATTCAGATACAGCTGCTAAAAAAGGAGCTTATAGTCTTTAAAACAAGGAGACTTAATGTGATTTTTATTCATTGTATCATAGATCACTGTTGTCATGGCATAAGCAAAAGTATGAGTTCTTAAACTTTTAGAAATAAAATTTAGGTGTTATTGTGGAAGATGCATTAGGAATAACAACATCAAAGGATAGAAGACCAATCAGTATGCTATTGTATTAGACTTAGTACAGTGTAAATCCAAGGGGAAACATTTCATTGATTTAATAGATGTTTAAACTTGTTTGTGAGGTATGGCATACTGTGCTGTAGTTGGTATGGGGAATTCTCATTGAATAGACTAGTACAGCCCTGACCAGAGTTACCAAAAAGTAAAAATTAAAGACCTTTACTATTACATCCCTTATTGTAGGGATTTCAGTCACAACAGAATCTAGTTATACAAACTCAGAATACTTTTTCCCCTTCAAATCCTGTTTTTACAAAAAGTCTTTAATTGTTCTTTTAAGAATTGGGTGTTAACAAAAGAATAAATTCTGTGCCATTTTCACCAATTAGAAGTACTAACTTGGGTTGTTTCATTTTCTTCATCAGGGTTGTTAAAGACCAAATTTACCTTGAAATTTCAATCTAAAATTCCTTTGCCTGCAGACTACCGTAGAGTCAGCCCTCTGTATCCATAGGTTCTGCATTTGTGAACTCAACCAATCGAAGGAAAGTTAGAAAACAAATTGCAGTTGTACTAACATGAGTAGACTTTTTCCTGGTCATCATTCCCTCTACCCTATATAGTGTTGTGTACTTTCATAGCATTTAAATTGTATTGGGTAGTATAAGTAATCTTGAGATGATTTAGAATACACATGAGGATGTGCATAGATTCTGTGTAGCATCATTTTATATAAGAGACTTGAGTATCCACAAAGTTTGGTGTCCAAGGAAGGGGTTGTACAGAGTTGGGGATGTTCTGGAACCGGTCCCCCCACCATCCCTTAGACTCTGTGGGATCAATGTCAACTAGCTGTGGTATAAAAGAATTAGCCTGCGTTTTATAGACTTAGGGAATATTCTGTTGCCATCTCAGTATGTTATGTCAAGGAATCATTATGATAGCGGAAATAGGTTTTTTGGCTTGGTTTGGTTTGGGTTGGTTTTTTGGGGTCTTTTTTGAGGCACGGTTTCCCTATATGGTTCAGGCTAGTCTTGAACTCACTTTGTATGTAGCTTATACTGGCCTTGAATTCGCAGTGATCCTCCTGCCTCAACCTCCGAGTGCTGGAATTACAGGTGTGGGCCACTGTGTGCAGCTTTAAAATAGTTTTATTAGAATAAAAAGAGTCATACTCTGGAGAATGCCAAAGTTGTAACTTTTATCCATTGCTGTTGGATACTCTTGGAGTGGTATTTTAATTGCAGAAAACCCCAAAGTGTTCTTATGTCTTAAACTTTGCTGAAACATCACTGATTTTATTATTGTGTTAGCATATTATTAAGCTAAGATTAAGCAAAGGATAATGGAAGGTCAGGAATTTAATTCAGCAAGTCTTTGTTGTACCTGCCAAGATGATATAGATGTTAGTCTTAGAATTTACAGTGGTTCCGTGGTTCACAAACTTAATTTGTTCTACGATTTTGGAAAAGATGGCTGTGTTTGTGTTTATATTCAGAAGATGATCACTGTTGTGTTTGTCACCCAGTGCAGAGTTGACAGACAAAAATAAAATTTTTCAAAATGGAAACCAAATGTTTGCAAACAAAAGTGTTGGTGAACCAAGGTACCACTGTATTTGAATGGGTTGAGGAAACAGCTTCATTTCTATTAGAAGTTTCCCACCTAGGCCTCTGTGTAAGTATTAAGAAGACTTTGATTTAATACTCAGTACCATCAAAAAAAGGAAAAGGAAGATAGGTTTCCAGAAAAATAATTAGAAGTTGAAAAAAATGACTATTTTTACATAACTTTTTAAAAATACATTTTACTTAACCAGGTAACAAATATTTTATTTCCTACTTTTATAACAGGCTAGCAAATTAGCAAATTAATCATTTTTATATAAAAGTTTCAGTTTATTGTTTTTAATCTGTCTTCCTAAAGCAGTTTCTTATTTGTATAGAGCTTAAGATGTGAAGAACTCCATCTTCATGCAGAAAATTTGTCTAGGCGTGTCTGGGAATTGCTGATGCTTCTTCCTACGTGTCCTAACATGTTGATGGCATTTCAGAATATCTCAGATGAACAGGTGAGTCTGCAATATTTTCCTACCCTGGAGGATGTCACTGGTTTACATTCCTACTCCCAGTATATACATTCGCCTGACAGTTCATACTCACATTAAATTTGAATGTAATTTTTGCACATTCAGTAGGCAAAAAGTATTGGTATGTTTTTTTTCCCCCCGCCTGGCCCTGTCTAGCACCCAGGTGACTGTATATTTACTTAATGAGGTTTTTCTAAATTGTCTTTAGAAAATAAAGACTTGCCTTTTTATTCAGGTTTTTAAATTTATTACTGTACAGTTTGAACATTGCTTTATTTGGTGGGGGGATTCTTTCTTGTTTTTTTTTACGTAGGATCTCAACATCTGCCTCAGGGTGTCCTTGAACCTACTGTGTAGTTCAGGCTGACCTCAAACTCAGGGCAATCCTCTTTCATCATCCTCCAGAGTGCTGGGGTTACAAGAAGTATGTGCCACCATGCCCAGCTATTACGGCTTTGTGTTTTTTGTTGTTGTTGTTGTTGTTGTTGTTGTTTTTTTGGTACTGGGGATTGAACTCGTGTCCTTGTGCTTGCCAGGCAGGCAGCTATGCTGCTAAGCTAAAACCCAGCCCTATTGCTTTGTTTTTGATGACACAATGTTTTTGGTTTTGTTTCACAAAGTAATGTTTTAAAAAAAATACTTACGCCAGGCATGGTGGCACTTACCTGTAATCCTAGCACTTGGAAGGCTGAGCCAGGAGGATTTGGGGTATGTACTGAATTCAGGCACAACCTGAACTACATAATGAGACCCCGTCTCAAATACTGTCTCCCACAAGAAAAAAAGAAAATGTATTAAAGTAAAATGCTATTCTTTAGTGCTTATTTTAGATGCTTACAGAAGTCAACCAATGGAAGTAGGGGAAAATGGAACAAAGAAATTTAGTATGTATTTAATAATTTTGCCAGAGACATTGTTTAATTTATTGGGTCAGATATCTTTCTAAAAGTATCTTTAAAATTAGACATTATTATATAACAAGAGATTTCTTCCAGGTGTGGTGGTGCATGTCTGTAGCAATCATGAGACTCAGGTAGAAGGATTGCTTTAAATTCAAGGCCAGTTTGGGCTACCCAGAAAAGACCCTATCTCTAAAAACCAAAATCAATAACAAAACAAAACCAAACAACAGCAACAAAACAACAGTAACAAAAAAACCCCAATGATTTCTTATTGGAGTTCTTCAAAAGAATTCCTGTGGAATGCATGAAAAAACAAGTGTCTTAATCTAGACTACTTAATGTTATCTATGGTGTGAGAGATTGTCATGACATTTCAAATGTCTTAACTATCAAATCTTTGGCTATGAAAAAGATAGGCTCTGGAAAATGCGGGACAGATCAAGTATGGTGCTGCATACTTATAATCCCAGCACTGAAGACTGAGGCAGAAGGTTCACTACCTACAAGTTTGAGGCCAGCCTGAACTACATAGTAAAACTCTATCCAGATTCAGATTCACTCTCAAAAAACCAAGATAAGACAAAGAGAAAATGGGGAATGATGACTCAGTGTAGCTCCAGTAATAACACTGCAAAAATGCATGGTATGTGTAACATTGTTTCATAAAGTGAAAGTAGGTCACAGCAGTTCAAAATTAATATTTTCTTACACTGCTGATTGTATACTTTATTGGTTTTGGATGTTTTGTTTTGTTTTTTGTTTTTGTTGTTGCTGCTGCTGTTGCCTTTTTGAGACAAATTCTTGCTATGCAGTTCAGACTGGCCTTGAACTCTAAGCAGTCCCCCTGCCTCAGCCTCCCGAATGCTGGGATTACAGGCATGAGCTACCATTCCTGACTTGGTTTTGTTTTAATATAGTGAATAATTGATGTTTTAAGCATGACAATTGTATCAACTATATAACTGATCTTCCTATATTTGAATATATTACTAAATATATGTAATTATATGTGTTTTTATACATTGTTTCTGTAGTTTTTCATTTTCTGGTTTTGTTAGGAATTTATCTTAAGCTTTTTTTTTTTTTTTTAAATTTAAGAGTAATGATGGACTTAATTGGAAGGAACTTCTCAAAATTAAGAGTGCACACAAACTATTGTATGCTCTAGAAATTATTGAAGCCCTAGGAAAGCCTAACAGAAGAATAAGGAGAGAATCAACGGTAATTGTGATTCTATTATTTTCCTTAAATGTTTATATTTTCTCTGGAGCAAAATTCTTGATTATATTTTTTCATTGTAGAATTATTTGTTCTACTATCTCTTATTTTTTATTTTTCTCCCTTTCTCACAGGGAAGTTATAGTGACCTTTATCCAGATTCAGATGATTCTAGTGAGGATCAAGTGGAAAATAGTAAAAATTCCTGGAGTTGCAAGGTTTGGTCATAAATGTTTTGTAATTTATTGATTGAAAAGAATTTGTGGCTGAAGATTTAGCTCAGTGGCACAGTGCCTGCCTGGCAAGCATAAGGTTGTGAGTTCAGTTCCTGGTACCAAAAATTAACAGCAACAAGAATCAAAAAAAAATTTTTTTTTTTTTCTGTATGGATGTAGTGGTACATGCCTGTAATCCCAGCACTTGGGAGGCTGAGAAAGGAGGAACACTAGGAGTTCAGGGCCAGCCTGAACTACGTGGTGAGACCCTGTGTCAAAAAACAAAAGGTAGTCTTAGTTACTTTTCTCTTGATGCTGAGAGAAAATACCCAACACCGAAAGTTAAAAGGAGAAGAGAAAAGCTCTTAGAGATTTTAGTCCACAATCAGCTAGCTCCAAGGCAGGGTAGCACATGCAGCAGAGGAAGTTGATGGTGGTGAAAAACAGCAAAAGCAAGCAAGTAAGGAAGAAAGAAAGAGACAAACATGTTTATGTCCTTTATATAGTATCCGTTACACCAGGATTAGGGCAATGGCATTCCAGCTAGTGGACTGATCTAGCAATCACGCACACTTAATCCCAGTACCCTTACTGCTAACATTGCACTTACAAAGCAATCACACACTCTAGATTAAGCTTTTGAAAAAGTGCTATGACCATGTAAGGCTTTGGAGGGAAATCTAGACACAAACATTTTTAGAAAATTAAATTCTCTAAATCTTCATTATTTATCAGACCTATTTACCTTTAAAGTATAGTTTTGCAATCTAGTTTCTATAACTAATAATAAGGTAAATTGAGATTGTGATTTCTTGTTGCTTTTATTTGTAACGCTGACACTATGATTTCTCCTCCTCCAGCCCCAATTGAAATACTGTGTTAGGACATCCCAGTGTTTAGGATTAAATACCCGATAACATGGGAAGCTATATTTATAATCTTTTATTATTTATGTATGTATTTATTTAGCCTTCTTGAGACAGGGTCTCACTATGCAGTTGAGGCTGGACTTGGGCTCATTTTGTAGCCTAGGGTGATCTTAGACTCACAACCATCTTCTTACCTTGGCCTCTCAACTGCCGGGTACAGGTGTGTGCCACCATGCTTGGCTTATTTAATCTCTTAAAAGAATCTTTTTAACAAGATTATTATTTAGCTGCTTTTCTCTTAACATTATCCTTAAAATTGCTTACAGTTTGTTGCTGCTGGTGGGCTTCAACAGTTACTAGAAATTTTTAATTCTGGAATTCTAGAACCTAAAGAACAGGAATCATGGGCTGTGGTAAGTGAAAAGTGACTTTAATTAGTTGCCATACTTATCTCATTTGAACCACATCCATTTCCTTCAGCAAATGTAGCTTTTGCTGTATATTTCATTATGATAAAGAAGAGTGTGGCATATAGTAGAAATTTTTAAAAATACAATTTGATAAATTCTTGAATAACTGCTCTTTGTATCAGTTGTGTTAAAAATTCTTTTATTTGTGATACTGTGGCTTGAACCCTGGGAATACTGAGCCATGTCCCCTGCTCTTACTAAATATGTATATATATATGAGACAGTATCTCATGTTGGAGCCCAAGTTGGCCTCCAACTCTTGATCCTCCTTCTTTAGTCTCCCAATTGTTGAATTTTATAAGTATGAACCACCACACTCAACCTAGTGTGTTAAAAATTCTTCTTTGTTCTTCTTGTTGTTGTCTTCTTAAGGCAAGGTCTCACTGTGCAGTTCAGGCTGGCCTTGAGCTCATTTTGTAGCCCAGGCTGGTCTTGAACTTGCAACGATCCTCCGGCTTCAGTGTGGGATTACAGGGTTGTGCCACTACCCCTAGCCCATGTTAAAAATTCTTAAGTGCTAAATTTTTGTTTAAATATGTTGGGTTTCTCAGAGAAATCATGTGTTAATTAAGCTTGCATTTTTGATTTATTTCAGCTAATATATGGTCTCAATGTGCATCCATTTTCCTACAAAGAAGTCAAGTTTATCTTTTTTATAGGAGAGTAGTACTTCATTGTCTATAAATGCAACATTTTATTTATTAATTCATCTGTTGATGGTCATGTAGGTTGCTTCCAAGATTTAGCTATTAGTTGTTCTGCTATAAACATAGATATACATGTATCACTCTAATATATTGTCTCTAACCCTTTGCAACAAGCCTTTCTTGGTCTTACCACAACTGTTTTGTGTTTTATCTTGTTTTGAGACCGTGTCTTGCTGTATAGTTTAGGCTGGCCTCGAAATCAGTGTTTCTCCTGTCTGAAACACTGCAGAGATTATAGGTATATGCCACCACACAGTTAGATTTCATTTTACTGTATTTCACTGTAGTTATTTCTTATTCTGATAATAATGAGGTGCTTTTTAGTTCTTCAGCATTGTGGAAGCATTTAACTAAAATCATTAATGAATTGTGTATCATTTATAGAAAGTTTGTTTATAAACTGCTCTAAGTTTATGACTAAAGCTTTCATGTAATCATACACTAAAGGTTTTTTTTCTCTTTGCTTCTTTTGAGATTATGGAAATTTTTGTTATGTATACCCAAAGAAAAGTCAGTTCACTTTTATATATGACACATGATAGCCTTACATTATCTGAAGTGCCAAAGATGAAAAGTATCTCTAAAATACAGATTGATTTCTGATCAGCTGATACCCTAAGTTTATAATGTATATGTCTTAGTATGGTACAGTCCTTGTAAATTCAAAATTGTTCTTATTAACTGACTTTTTCACCTTTTAAATTCAATTTACTTAAGGCACACATTAACATTACTTTGTATGTTTGTATCTGTGTGAGTATACACATGCACAGTGCCGAGAATCAAATCCAGGGATTTATAAATACTAGGCATGTTTTGTATGTACCACTGAATTACATCCCCAGCAATAACTTTTGGTGATATAATTGACATACAGTAAAATTTGCCCTATAGTATGTGCAGTTACATGTTTCTTAGTGTATTCACAAAATTTTAAAGCCATTTTCACTATCTCATGTGGAACAGTTTTTTTTAGCACCCTCAGAAGGAAACCATGTGAGGCTGGGGCTAGGACTTGGTAGACTTGTTTGTCTAGCACAGATGAGGTCTTGAGTTCAGCCCTCCACACCACAACAAACAAAAACCCAAACCATACCCATTAGCAGTTATTCCAGATGATTTGGCCTTCTAAGCACATGTCTGATCTACTTTCTGACTCTGACATTTCATATAAGTGGATCTCCAAAATATCTTGGGCTTCTGGTAATTGTCTTGGTTACTTTTCTCTTGTTGCTAGGACAAAATACCTGACACCCAAAATTAAGGAAGGAAAGATTCACTTAGCTTACAGTTTGTGGAGGTTTCAGTTCACAATCAGCTGACTGGAAGGTAGGGTGGCATGGCACTGGGACAAAACTTCAAGACAGCAGAAGATAGCAAAGCAACAAGTGTAAAAGGGGAGAAAGAGCAAGCCTCTTTTCCTTTCTTGTATTTTACACAGGCCCCCCATCTGCACACCTCCAGCACCACTGTAGCACTCAGAAAATCTCCTTGGTTCCTCTTACACAGGATAAGGTTGTTTACAAATGTGGGATCCTAACTCCCTAAGTTGACGCAGTGTATCAACCATTACAGTCTACCCATTGTTAACTGGGCAATCAGACACATTTCTTTAAGTTTCCAGATACAAAGATATGCTTATACTTACACATCTTGTAACTATCCTGCCTACTAATGGAAATAGTATTAATTCCCTCTCCAGAATAAAAAGTGAGTTTTCCTTGGGTAGAGTTTATTCTTACCATTTCACAACATGGAACATTATAACACAGCTTAACAACTCTTAAGAGCCAGTGTTAGGTCTATCAACATTACATTACATTAGAACCATATTAGGTGAGACATAGTACAGTTACAATCTTCTGATCATGGGGTCGTAGTTGATATTTGGAACTACCTTTTTCAACTGCCCATTCTGTATCCCCTTGGCCATCATAGCCTTCAGCAAGCACCTTAGCAGGTCTTGGTTCTTACCCTGGTGAAGTGATCCATATCTTCATTCCAGAAGACTCTGGGCTTCTCAAGTTGACACAACATATCAAACAGAAAACTGACTGACTTCTTTCATGTAGCATATTTTCAGAGTCCATCTTGACAATGCCATGTGCTCATAATTTCTGCCTCTGTATGAATATATTGCATTTTATTCACCAAATGAAAGGCATTAGAGTTGTTCCTCTTTAAAGCTATTGTCAACATTAGTGTACATGAAAGTTTTTCCAATTTTTGCACATACATGTAGGAGTGGTATTTTTCAACAATGTTACTTTTTTTTTTTTAATCTAGGATAGTTGTATAGTCTCTCACTGTGTGCCCTTTGCTTGTTTGCTGTCTGTCTGTCTGTCTGTCTGTCTGTCTGTCTGTCTGTCTATTTATTTGAGACAGGGTCTCACTGTGAAGTTCAGGCTGGCCTTGAACCCACTATGGAGCTCAGGCTAGCCTCAAACTTAGAAGGATCCTCCTGCCTCATCCTCCCCAGTGCTAGGATTCTATGCATGTACCACCATGGCCCGGTTCATCATGTATATAAAAATTTGCATTATCCCTTTAGGTAGTATTTTTGTCGATATGCTTTAGATATACATAATGATAACATTCATCATAGGGAAATTTGTGTATGTGATTTTTTTTTTTTTAAACTGAGGATTAAACTCATAGCCTTGCACTTAAAAGGCAGGCACTTTTGCCACTGAGCTAAATCCTCAGCCATACATGACACATCTTTTTTTTTCCCATATATAATATATCTTGTCACTGCTTTTTTTCCTGTTTCCCTCTGCTCCCTTCAACCTTTGTCGTCCTCATTGTTTTAAAAGCCTTGTTTCCATTTTTTCCTTTTTTTTATTCCTTATTAATTTATTACTTTTCCTTTTCCCCCTCAGTGATCCCATTATCATTTGAACGTTTTCTTCCCATTTCCCAATGTCTGTTAATACATTTTGGAACTTACTTACACTTTCCGTTTCTTACACCACAAAAACAATGTGGTATTTAAACATGTGTGTCTGATTTGTTTCACTTAAGAATATAGTCTCAAGGTGCATCCGTTTATCTAGATGTGTCTCAAGTTTATCCCTCTTCATGGCTGAGTACTACTCCATTGTTTTAAAAACTACATCTTGGATAAGGAATCCATTTATTAATTGATGGGCATTTAGGCTGTTTCCAAGATTTAGTTATTATAAACTCTGCCACTGTAAACATGGGTGTGCCTCTATCACTGTAGGATGATGCTTTTATTTCTTT
>PVJX010019663.1:0-34545 GCA_004027295.1 Dolichotis patagonum | reverse complement strand
TTATACTATTGTGTTATGTTTGATATTATTGTAATTGAAACTATGCTCAACTATAGCAGAGTAAGAGATATGGTGTTAGATACTGTTGATGTCCAGTTGACTTAATGTAAAGTACTGTGTTGCCTATGTTGTCCTCTTCTGATCTGCTCTGTACTGCCCCCTTTTGTTTTATTCTCTTTTAAATAAAAAAAAAAAAACAGAGAACCACAAAATAAAATAAAATAAAATAAAATTATTTTAAGACAAGCATGTTGGCACACACCTGTAATCTGAGTGTTTTGGGAGGCTGAGGCAGGACAATTCCAAGTTCCAGCCCTCCCTGGGCAACTTAGTGACTTAGCAAGCCCCTATCTCAAAATAAAATATGCCGCTGTGAATCAGTGCCATGCACAGGCCACCAGGGGGACAGCCAGATGCCAGCCCCTTCAGGCACAGCCGTCTGAGAAACAAGAAGAGCCAACACCCCAACCCCCACCCCTGTAAGCAATCAGCTGATCTAGAGAAATGCAGGCTGTGATGACAGCTATTGAGGTAAAATACAATTTAACGCTTGCAGTGTTTAGGGTTTCACTGACTTTGCAGGTCTAAAGCTGGTGGTCTGATCATCTATTCAGAGGATAACAATGTGCAGTGCAGCATCTAGGGGGGTCTCCTTCTGAAGGTGGTAGCCATTGTTAATTCCCTATTATCTTGTTTTGAAGTCCTGTATCATTTCCATTGTTTCATTGGGTTGGGTTTCATTGTGTTTTGTTTCTGTTTGATTTTGTTATATCTGATGGCATGGGCAACTATTTCAAAGATAATAAGATATACTATGGTAGCCATTTTGGATTTACTATTGTCTTGTTTTGAGGTCCTTTATTGTATTCATTGTTTTATTTTTCTTGGTTCTATTCAGTTCTGTTTTGTTTTATTTTTACTATACCTGAAGGTATCTGCAGCTATTTTGAAGACAAGAGACATTATGGTAACCATTGATTTTGTATTGCTTTGAAGTCCTGTGTCACACTGATTTGTTTTGACAGGCTTTACTGCAATTTATTTTGCTTGACTTTATTCTCTTTAAAATAAAGATATAAATACATAAATAAATAAGATACAACAGTACCTCAATTTACAAACTCAATTTGTTTTATGATTTTGGGGAAGATGGCTGAAGATGATTCGAGTTTGTGTAAAGAAGACGGCCATAGTCATGTTTGCCACCCTATGCAATCTGCAAACAGAAGCAAAATTTGCTGAACAGTTTTGTTTGTGCACCAAACTATTTGTAAACAGAAGTATTTATGAACCAAAGTATTACTATATTATCAAAAGGACTGGGGATGTAGCTCAGTCTAAAGCCCTGGGTTCAGTCTCCAGCACCACACACACAGACACACACATTGAAATTACAAGTTAAATTCTTTTAAATATTTTTAATAAACCAGTTTATTAAATAAGGAATATATAAAAGAAGAAGCCCGTGAGGTACTGCTCTATGGAAAGGTATTTCAAGATAGGGAATTAAACTTCAGCTTTATCCATGTGGATTACCTGCATTTGAACAGGACTTGGCAGTGCTTTGCCATATGGAAAGCCTTGTAGCTTGGTGAATTTGTGATCTTTTGCAACCCCCCAAGCAGCATCAGACCTTCCTCTGCTAAAGACCTACAACCCTAGCACTGAAGAAGCTATGGAGACCCAGGGACAAGACACGTAGCTCCGCACATCTGCCCCGAGCAATACAGCACATGAGGAGGACTCAGCGAGTCATCTGGGTTGGGATTAACTACCCAAGGATAGTTGAGGTCCCTTTTGCTCTGAAAGTTCTGTCTGCTATAGACATCTCAACTGGATCTCCCAAGAATCCTTTTTAAGGTGACAGAAGACATTATAATTGGACTGTTCGCATCTTCATTATTATTAAACCTCATTCTTCTGTACTAATCCAATAGGCCCATTCTACAGTCAGGGTAAAAAGTGTTTCTTGTTCATAGACAAGTGTGTGACAATATAGCCTGTGAGGTATGTACTGAACAACTGTGCTTGGCCATTCACTCACCTAGGTGCTAGGGACACCAAGAATTAAATAGATCCAGTCCTAGTATAACTACTTCGGCAACTGTAGAGATGCCTACTAAAAAAGGAATGTATATATTTGTATATATGATATAGCATCATATATGTACATATATACATCACTTCCAGCTATAGCTATCTTAGTCCAGTTTTGTGTGTGTGCTAGAAGACATGAGTAAGAATATTTAGTAATTGCAAACCCTAGAAATAAGTCATCAAGCATAGAGTCAGTAAATAAAATATGATATAGTCACAAAGTAGGATTTATACAATCATGAAAGAAGAGAATGAACCATAGCTACACATATCAACAGAATAAATCTCATAATAGACAAAGAAAGAAGTAAGTTGTAAATGAACATGAACAGGACAATCCCACTTATATAAAGCTCTAAGTATTCATACTTAAGTGAAATTTTATAGGGATACATATATTAGCTGGCATTTTTAAGAACTGTAAGTGAAAGCACGTTAATACCACAAAATTCAGGATCACAGTAACATCAGGGGGACAGAGGCAGATGAGCCCAGAAGGGGAGGTTGGGGGCTCGGGGGTGTTGGCAAAGGCCTGTGATTGTGGCCTGGTGACCGACCCTGAGTGATTCTCAGGTAGTTGATCCTTAAACTTCATATATTCATTTTTAGTGATCTTTTTCAGATATTGACAGTGGGGGGGGGTCTTTAAAGCGGTCATAAACCAAATTACAGTCTTGATTTCATGTGCGCCATCAAATAAGTCTGCAAAAATAAACAAATGCAAAAATATGGAGAATTATAAGTAAATGCAAAAATATGGAGCATTCTATAGGATTGAGCAAATCCTTCACTTAAGCTTTGATGATCAGTCTTAACACTATCTGCCTCTATTACCCATTCACTCAGCCCCACCCCATACCCCCCCAAGATAAAGCTCCTCCTCCCTACAATAAGGAGGTGAATGACTGCCCAACCATGCAGGTGGTCTTGGGAAGATGGGCAGGAGGACACAGGGCAGGAGCACTGGCTGCTGCCCAGCACTGGGCGGATCGTGAGGATGAAGCAGGCAGGTGGCGACAGGCCACCTCCAGCTCAAACAGAACGAGCCCGCGTGCCCCCCTCTCCTCAGGGCCCAGCAGCAGGAATTAGGCAGGCCCCTATCCATGGCATCCCTTGATGCTCACTTGAACATTTCAGAAGGAGCAGTTTCACTAGTAGGAGAAGACATTAGGCTCCCAGTACATAAACATTTGCATTTATCCAAACACCAGGAACCTGTGGAGGAACTGGCAGGAAGTGTTAGCGAGCACAGCAAAGTAGAGTGATTTTCCCCGAGCCCCATGCAGCCATCGGTGGTTTTCATCTAAAACTTTGAAAAACAGAGGTGTGGGAAGACGGACGACCTAGGGGAGGAAATAAAATCCCAGTGAGGAGGATTACAAGCTCTTTACACACTTGCACATACACACATGCACACTGTTAAACAAAGGGCCACCTAGAAGGCACCCTACTCCCCCCCAAAAGTCTGCTGCTATTTCTGCCAACTGTGGCACCAGCTCCCCTCTGCTGTCTTGTTTTGTTGCAGTGCTGGGAACTGAACCCAGGACCTTCCCACTGACCTGTGTCCCTTCTCACCTTTTCTTTTCAGACAGTCTCCCTGAGTAATTAAGTTGCCTGGGCTGGAATGGAACCTGCAGTCTTCTTGCCTCGGTTCCCAGAATGCTGGGATTACAGGCATGCACCACCATGCCTGGCTGTTTCTGAAATCCTGAATGTTCTGCCGTGCATATGGGCCACAGGAAAAGGCAACGTTCCAGCACTTCCCCGGGCCAGGGAGAGGAAGCAGGAAATGAGCACTGGAGACTGGAGCGACTAAGTTTGACCCTCTGCCCAGCTGTCTGCAGGGCCAGCCCTGAGCCCAGCAATACTATTCCCAAAGCACGCTGCACGAGCCACACTCTAATGAGCACCACAGTCCTCTGTGAACTGCACTGTCCTGTTTTGTTTTGTTTTTTTAGGTCTAGGAACAAGCATGGAACAAGCCTAATTCCTGCTGCTGTGCCCTGAGGAGAGGGGGTCACGCAGGCTCGTTCAGGCATGGATAAACCAAAAGTTGGCCATGATCCACAGTAAGAGGTAGAAGTAGGGCCCAGCCAAGAGCATCTGCCCACTGGCCAGTGTCCAGCCTTCACCACCACACCTGCTCGCCTTTATAACCTCGAGGTGAAGAGAATAGGGGAGTGAGCAGCAGGCACACACACAGAAAAATCATCACGTTAGGGGAATGGACAATTTCAGTGTACTAGGACCTAGGTATTTTCATGTGACGGTACATAGCAAGGCAAAGGACTTTTGGCAGTGAGGATTAACTTGGAAAAAAGTCTTTGCAGCCATCAGTGGTGAAACAGAAGGAGCCAGACTCCTCTGGGAGAAGGGCACATTTGAGGTACCATTTGCCCTCAGAACTAAAGAGCACACAGAAATAGACCAAGAGTCAATTAGACTTACCAGGATCAATGCCACACTTCAGAGGTCAAAAATATAGGCCAGTGAATCAATGAACTTACCCGGACTTGCTTTCTTCAGTGATGGAGAGTAGGAGGAATTAGATTTAGAAGTTGGGTTCAAATTCCTATTTGTTTCTGTATGGGCTGTGCATTTTTAGTCATTGAGCTAAACTTCTCGGACAAGCCAATTAAAAATCAAGTTTCAAAAAAGTACTGGGCTTCAGAAAACTGGTCTCAATCTCCATGGTCAAGTCCCAGCTCAGCTTTCTGTCCAATGGGAATCATAATTCCTATCCCATGGAGATGCTAAAACCAGGATAAGGTGCTTGTCTCCACCATAAAAAGAGAGAATCAGCCAGGAGGTCCTTCAAAACTGGTGGCTAATCTACACTTCGGTGATCTTCGGTGAAAGGGGCTAATTAATTGCCTATTTCTGTTAAGTATCTGCTAGGTGACAAATAGGGCCAGCTTCCTAGGTGTGTAACCCACGCTTTCTCGCAGGCTCTGCATTTAGAAGGTCCCACACCGGGAAGATGCTATGCTGTCCCAGGAATCAGACTCCTTTGCGTTCTTTAATAAGGAGCCCAGCCTTTCCATTCTGCACCGAGTTCTACAAGCCCCACATGGGGCCCTCGGCCTCCAGAATGTAGCAGCAAACCAGACTGGCTCCCTGAAAGAGCTCCAACCAAGTGCATTACTCTGGAAGCAACACCTACAAAGCGAACAGGACACTTATGGAAAGAGATGAATGTGAATATTTCATTGCACACTCCAATCTTACATAGAAAGTTCCAGAGATGAAAGCAGTTGTTCATCCTTGGGAACAGGACCTGGCTTGCCTACCACACAAAACACATACGTCCACCTGTAGACGCCCCAGCCACACAGTTCTTGGGTGAGAAGTTATCTCCCTGGACTTACAGCACCACGAGGCACACCCACCCAGCTCGGCCACCGGCCACCGACAGTGAAAACTGAAGAGGCCAGGTTCTCAGAGGCATTATCAGGTCACCTGGAGCCCTGCTAGAAATAAATGCAAATTCTCAGCCTGCTCCCAATTCCCTGCTATCTGGCTTTAACAAGCCATCCTCAGGCAGGTGTCAAAGTTTGCGCACCATGGGCTTAGACTATGGAACTTAACCACTTTGCAATTTGTTAAATGCCTTTTTTTTTTTTCTGGTGGGGGGAGTCGTTGCTTTTGCCAGGAAGGGTGGGTTGAGGGAGGCTGGAAGGAGGAGGTTGGGCCTTTCCAGCATCCTTCCCCACACCCCAATCAATGGTAATTCCCAAAGATCAGAGTCTCTTTGTGTGTTTCCTGCAAAATTCAATTTAACTCACACACTTTATATTTGCCTGTTCATTGAAGGCACAATGAAACGCTCAAGTCCCCTGTGAACAAACATCCCCCTTGCACATGTCAAGTATCTGATTCATTTAGACTTATCCCAATTGCTTAACGTCTGCAACAGAAGCCCTGTGATATTCTTGATCTAAACAGCTGAGTTAATACCCTTGGACAAAGGGGGCCTGGTGTTTGGGTGAGCTCCCATGGGTCTGCCAGCCACAAAGAGAAGCTTGTTGAATGCATTCATAAAAAGAGAGGAGATAGGAGGCAGCTACTCTGAACTTTACGACCCTTTGATTATTCTATCAGTTAGTTAAAGCATAAATCCATCCCTCCACCTAACAAAATGCTATTTTACTTCCTTTTACTCCATATTTTATCTTTTATTGCCAATAAAACATTTAAAAACCTTACAAGGGTTATATGTTCTCATCAATTTTTGCACTAAATGACAATAAATTAAGTGCAGATTACTGCAGCCACAACATAGATGGTGACTTAAAACTTTTTTGAAAGACAACCTCCCACAATTGGAATACAGAGTCGCTAATCAAAGACCTCGCAATTAAAATTAGCGCCCAATTTTAGAATACTGTTGCCACTCTTTCTTTACATAGTTAGTGTCTGAACTTTTACCTTGTTTCTTAAAGTCTGGAGACAAGGGGAACAACAAATTTAAAAATGTAAAAAAACGAAAACTTAAATATTTATCAGATAGCAAAAAGAAAAGCCACATTTTGCCAAATAACTTCAAATCCAAAGAATGTTTTCCAATTTTCAATATAAGTCTCCCAAACCACATCTCCCCAACATTCAACAGCCATCAGACGCACAAGCTCAAAATTTATTTTTTATTCATATAATTCAAGCAATATTTGTTGAGAACCTACATGAAATTAGTAAGCAACGAGCACAGAAAATAATGCCTGCCACTTAGTAGGGACTGCAAACGTACACACGTTATCATTCTTATTCATTATTTGTGTTGCTCCTGCTGTTCTTGACATGTACCATTAAATGTTATTATGGGTCAAGTGTCAGAAATACAGCACCAAGCACACAGGTGTCTCTACTGCAAGGGCAGTAGACACCAGGCGGCAGACATTGATCCACCTCACAATAAGCTAAGCTGCAAGCTGTTATAGTTCAGACATAATCTATCTATAACCTATTCTTAGGTACTAAGAACTTAAGAACCCAAAGTACTGTCATGCCATTTTATAATTTTGAAACTCTTGGATACACATTTTGAACCAAAGTATGACCTTTCCTTCAATGTTTTTCAAAATCCTTTTGTATTATTATGCAAATTCCAAAGATTTGTAAACAAATATATTTCATTATTATGTCACTCAATATCAAAAGCAGTTTCCCTCTTATTTTAGTTCATTTTCATTTGCTATGACACAATACCAGACGTCAGGTAGGCAGAAAGTAGAGTTTGCTTGGTTCGTTGCCTCACAGTTCTGGAGAGCTGGAAGTCCACAGGTCTGGTGCTGGCACTGGGAAAGGGCTTCGTGCTATGCCACTTCTTCTTACACAGCCTCTAATTCCATTATGATGGCCCCTCCCTCCCAACCTCACCTAATCACCTCCAAATACCATCAGCATTCAGATTTGGAAATGAAGTGTCCAGGACATGAAATCTGGGGGACACATTCAAACCGTACTGTCAGTTTTGCAGATTGCAACTCATTTTTTAATCCTGTTAACACTTCCAAATACAGAAACTGAAACATCCTAAGAAATAATCCTGTTGTCAAACATATTCAATGAATCTTCCATTAATTTTTTCCAACTTTTTGAATAACTGCCAAGTCAGAGCTAGGATTTACTTCAAAGTCTCATGTGCCATCCACTCCCCCACCACCTTAGCTCTGAGGACTGAATCCAGGACCTTTGTGCTGGATCCCCCACCTGCCTTTTTAAATTTTGAGACAGGGCTTTGCTAAATTGCTAAGTTGCCCAGGCTACCCAAGAATTTGCAATCCTCCTGTCTCAGCTTCTCAGAAGGATGTGCTACCATATCCAGCTACAATCCAATTTCTTAAGCCTCATAACTATTTCCAGATAATATAAATTACTTTATTGAAAACATTTTTATTCTCAGGGTTTTTTCTTTTTAACTGTGAAGTTGATTTTCTGATGATTTCACTAACAGCCAAGAACAAGAAAAAGAATAAATGATCGAAGAACATGGAGGTTCATCTTTAAATAGAACCTGTTTAACAAGAAGAATTGGAGGGGGATTCCTAGTGGTCAGGGACATTTTGACTGGTGCAGCCACACCCCAGGGTGCTACAGTTGGAGAAAGCCCTCAGAACACCCTCAATTCCTTCCCAGCGTGACAGAAGACCCTGGCTCTGGGGCCAGAGGCCTGAAAAATGGGCCCCGGCCCCCAAACCTCTGTGCCTCAACTTAGAGCGAGGAGGTTAGGCTTCTTCAGATTTGGCCTCCTGCCGTGTAAAATGGACAGCTGGCTCCTAAGAAAGCAGTGAGAAGAAGGCTCAGACCAGCACGGCTGAAACCAATGACCCACTGGTTAGCAATAGTTAGCTATACTTCAAAAACCCAGCTCCTAACGAGGCAAGCTCCAAAATCACAGCAACAACGCCCATTCCACTGGTTATGACCCTCTGCATGGGCAGAAGGATAGCTCTTCCTAGGGTTCCTGTGGCAGGGGCAGAACTGAGCCCTCAAGGGTGGCTGCAGAAGCCACGTAGAGCACATTTCCTCTGAGCCTCTGGAGACCTCTGCGGCTGACCTGCTGACTCATTCCATCCCAGCCCACACCTCTTGGAGTCATTTGTCACCAGAGCTGAGAAGGCAGCTAAACCAAGTGCCCTAGTAGAAACGTGCCCTCTGCAGTCACCTGCCTGATAAATACATTCCTTATCATCAATAGCAACCCGATTCTGTGCACGCAGAACTGCAATCCTGCAGATTATTCATGAAGAAAAACAAATGGAGCCAATGATCCAAGACGCGTTCATTCATTCCTGTGACACACTTATTAAGCACATGCTGTATACCAAAGCTCTGTGCTAAGCCTTGGCTATAAACACCTACAACTCAATCTCAGAAGGGAAAGACAGCAAACAGATAAAGCAATGTACTTGGTACAACGATAAAATTACATATAGGGACAGAAGGAAGGGTTGAAGGGAGGGGAGGAGAATGGAAAAAAATTAAATATGAAATGTTAAAAATTTTTCCCCTTAGGAATTTGGTCTGGAAAGTACTTCAAGAAAAAGAAAAAAATATTCTTAAAGAACATAAGAAAAAACATTCTTCTTAAGAACTTTGAAAAAATATTCTTCTACAATAATAACTATGTTACCTCATTTGAATAGCTAATTAACACATCAACTGTAAAAAAATCATAAGATGAAGAAAAGCACATAGGTATATCATCTGAAAAAACTCTGTTAACATTTAGTCACACTGACTTCCAGACTTCTAAATACATATCTATTTCTCAACAAATTATGACATCATTTTATGCACTGGATGGTAGCCTGAGCTTTTCAATTATCAATTCTTATAGACATTTTTAGAACAGTGAATGTGCCTCTAAGTTACCACTTCAAATGACTGCACAATGCACACTTGACCGTACTAGAATTTCTTTAACTACTGCCCCCTACTGTTGGATCTTCAGACTGCTTCTGATATTTTTGGCCGCCATAAACATTACATTCTCACTCACACATCTTTCCAACCTAGTCCAATTAGTTCTCCAGGATAACTTCCTAAAAATGAACCACTGCATCAAAGACTTCATATTTTTAAAACTTAATACGTATTACCAAATTGCCCTCCAGAAAAGCTTAGCCATTAAATATCACCATTTCCCCTCTCCTTCGATGCATATGAGCACTCTTTTTACTGTCTGCATTTAGCAATTTTTAATTTTAATGCACTCACCTTTGCTAAAAATGACATTTTTGGGAGAATCGTTTTAGAAGTAGTTGTGACATTCCCAGAATCTGAGCAGCTATGAGCTGTCCCATGATTCGAGTTTGGGCTTGGGGCTTATTGTGTCCATACCCTACTATGCCCAGAAACCCCTAAAGTTCTTGTTAAAGTGCAGATCGTGGTTTGGGTGGCTCAGTTCAGGGTGGACCAAGATGCTGCGTTTCTAACCAACTCCAGGTCATGTTAATGCTGTGGTCCCAGAACTCCTCTTGGAGAAGCGGGTACCCTACCTGTCTTGTCTTCCCTTTCACTCCCTGCCAGGTATCTCTATTTCCCAGCAGCTTCCTCTTCAGAGACACATGAGTGAGGGAAGTGTTCCAGCGCTAACTTGCTTCTTTGTCTTATGTAATTCTTTGAGTTGCTCAGGGCCTCGGTTTACCCATCTGTGAAATGGAGAGAGTCGGGTGGCTGACCTGTGAGACCTTCCTCTCTCCCACAGCGAGTGCTCCCCCAGTCCTGATGTAACTGTAAGGCTTTTGCACCCTAAGCTCTCTTTTCCCTTTATCCCTCCAGGTTTTACACAGACACACGATCAGGAAACAGTGTGAGCCAAGGAACACACAGTGCAGCCACTGCTGAAAGCCGCATCGTCGAGGAAAAGCATCCCTGGATGTGAACGTGAGCTCCGGGGCCGTGTGCCTGGTTATAACGATGTACATCAACTTCTTTTCCAAAAGGAACGGCTTTAACAAGACTTAGAGCTAATTCGCCCATTAAAGGAACAAAGAGTGTAACAAGGGAGGAGAGTGACAGAAATACTGCATCTGTAAATACCTGGCCGGCAAAGAGCCTCCAGGAAGCGGTGCTCAGAGTGGGGAGTCTCCGATCCTGGGTGATCTCTCTCTTGTCCTGGCTACTCCCTGCAGTTCTGATTTCCTGCTTGCTTCTCTGCAGCCCGAAAGGGTGGGCAGAAGCAGAACATCAGTCCTTATGCCTGAGCTGACCCGAGTGCTTGTTTCAAACAATGCAGAATCTATAGACATACTTTCTGCTTTACCAACACGATGAAAAGGCCGGCATTGTAGTCTGTAAGAAAAGTAAACATACAGTACGCACTGCAGTAAGAGACAAAGTATAAAGCTCCCTAGTTCAATCAAGTTATCAAGTAAGAATCTGAGCGGTTGTTTAGTACAATTCCTTATTTTTGAAAGACTGGGCCAGAAGGATATATTTTTAGTAACAATTCACTTCTTCTGTCCCCATCCAGCACCAAAAATCCTTTTCCTAATGCTTTTTTCCATTTCCTGACAGATGTCATTGATTTGCAAAACTCTTCTTCCCACTTTAATTGGCTTTAGCTTCTTTTAAATGGCTCAGTATGTTTTGCTTCCTAAATGAACTTTAAAGATACATACACACACACACACACACACACACACACACACACACACACTTTTTCCTTTTCTCTTCAACAGATGATGCCTGGCCCTTCTGCCCAGGTTTCCCACCAAGTTGGGGAACTTTTGTCCCTTAAATTAGGCCGGAATCAAAGCAAGGTGCATACATCTCATCTAGGTCATCAGCTATCAGAGCCTAAAATTAATCAGCTAACATTTTGCACTTTTCACGTTTATTGTGCTGGGCATTCCCTGGGTCCCTCCTCTATCCTGCAAACTTGTGCCCCCTCGTCTGGAGCTGTGTGCAAACTCTTGTCCTCCAGTTTCAAGGTGGAGCCCCATCTAGACAGGTTTCTCTGCAGAGTTGCTACCCTAACACCTCCTCCTTACCTCAAAGCTGGGCCAAGCCATAAGATCAATAAGAAAACAAATCCCACCTTATTAGGGCTTGTTTGATCTTAAAACTACATCAACCAAGATTTCATCTACATAATGCTGGCTCCAGACAAGAGGCGCAATTTCCTCATGAAAGTAAATTCAACAAGCACACAGGAAGAAAAAGGAAACGGATGCAGAACTGCTAAAATGTTCAAGAGCTTTCCATGCGGTCAGTGAGCCAGCCGAGCAGGGGTAACCGAGCAAGGGGTAACCGGCTTCTTCTCCAGTCTCTTTTGGTCTTTTATTTTCTGTTCCCTGAAATACTTTCCTTTCCACAAATATTTTTAAGGTACTACTTTTCAATTTGGGATGGCTTCGTTATCTTATGTAGATTGGGATTGTTTTTCTTCCTGAAAATATGATGTACACCACGGAGGTAACAGGAAGTCCTTAGGACTGGCCTTGCTGCAATTCATCAGCTACCCAGGATGAATATTCTGTCAGGAATCTGTACGTAGCATTTCATTTACCCCACTCCCTGTGTGACGAGCAGCTCCACCGGGGATTACATTATTATTCAAGCTTTCTGGATGCCTTCCAAATGCAGATTGCAACTACAATTCAAAGAGAAACTTATAAAAGGTGATAGGAGAAAGACCTTGAACAGAACAGGTTTTTAAAAAAATATTAACCTTTTCAGATTTGAATTCCACCTTAGATACCCATAAATAGACCAGCTTTCAGGAACTAAAAGTTAATCCTATAGTAGTAACACAAAGCTTGATTTCTTATCACATATGATCATTAATTTTGCTTTAAAAATCATGAGAAATCTCTTCGACTTCTTAAGCTGTGTAATTCATTTCTGAACACCACTTCGCGAAACCTCATTAATTTAGGTGGCCTTTCTGCAGTACATCTGAGGCACGCAAATATTTGGAATTTTTACCTTAGGTCAGAGTCTAAGAAAAAATTAATTTCTCATTTTCAGAAAGGATTTATGAACATGGAAAAATGCTTCTGTAGTAACATGTATGTTACCCAACTCGCAAATAAAACAGGTTACCTAGAATACATGCAGTTAAAATCCAAAGGAAAAAAAGAGACAGGTTTTTGCATAATGCTGGGTTTTATTTTTCAGGAAAAAAAAATCTTATTACATCCTTAATATTTTTTTTCCTATAATCCAGTTTTGATATTCTGATCAAATGTGAAATGGAAGAGATTTGACTTGGGAGGTGGGAAAATCCTTTAAACATTGATCAAGATACAGTTTGTGCAATTATTTTACTTGGATTTGACTCTATCCTCAAATCATTTGCAGGGCTGAGACGCTGGCTGTATCGAGCCGGGCTTACAATTATCCCCAAACAAGCGCAACTTCAAAGGCCACTCAGTGGGTATTTTCCGTTCTTCATTAGAACTCGTAAATGTATAACCTGCACATAAACAAGTCACTCCACCTAATTAAATGGAATCTCTTCCTCTCTATTAAAAATTTAGAAGGACTGCCTGGGTAGAAACATGCCGCCTGAGAAGGTGGGAGGGGAGACCCCCTTAATATCCGTGAATAATCAGCTGAATCTTCTTTAAGCAAAGCCATGTTAATAACTGCACAAATGCACATAAATTATCTTAATTATTTTATTATCAGTAAAAATTGTTCAACGTAAAGGGTGTTCATTGTTGGCAATTAGGCCCGCAAGTATTATCTGACTACTAGGGAAACATGGTTCAGAAGCCTTAATTTATTTCCAAAACCATCACATGGCTTTTTTTTCTCACTTTGTTTCAATTATCTAGATTGCAGAAGAGGTAACAGAGCATTTTCTCTGGTGCTTATGTCTCAATTGCAGAATAGGGTTGTTACCACCTTGGCAGATAACTCCTAAAAGCTCTAGCTCCAAAACAAAAATGTTAAACACAGGCTTTGAGTGTGTGTTGCATTATTCTGTTGTTAAAGAATAGGTTTTGAAGTCTTTGCTGTTTTCTTCTGTTCGTGTGTCTGTGGGGGGGAGTATAAAACTGGTGGAGAAATTATAAAATACGTCTAGATAATCAAAGTAGTCTTAACTTGTGCTCGGAATTTACTGCCCTGACTCCCACTCATCTTAAACATTTCATGTAGTTTAAAACAATATTTGTGACATTAAGCTTTCTGTCACAAAATCAGCCAGAAACTGCAGCATGTAAATGTTTGAGATGGGCAGATTTTTGAGCTGAGGTGTTTTGTTGGAGCGCCCTCTTGTGATCAAATGCCACTAACACAACTTCACTCCCACTTTTTTTTTTTTTTTTCAGGGCACATTTGACAAAACCACGGGAGTGCAATTCTGGATCCTCCTCCCTTCTCCAAAAAACAACTGCAAAAGCATTTTTCACTCAAGCAAAGAATCATGTATGAAAGTTCTTAAATGTATGGAGGCTCTTTAAAAAATCAAAAAATGACACACAATGTTCCTCTGTGATTTCAGCATAAAGTCTTCCTCATGATGTGACACCGCCCCAAACGTCCTTCAGCTGGTCGTGGGGAGAATGGTTTCTTTCCCAAGTGACAGCACCACTGTCACACACCAATAGTATGATATTGATGTAGCACCTGCAGAGGGGAGGACTGGATAATGTCATCCATTGTTTCCTAAACCTTCTAAAATGCTGTGATGTTGAGTGCACCCATCTTCAAGGAGGACATGCATCCCCATGGAAAAGGCCTGGCCACCACTGTGGCTTTTCTGAGACCTTCTCCTACTGGGACGTCGGAGTTTAGAAGAAAAAATTCAGAAGAAAATTTGTACATTTGTGTTTCCATCATTTGTTAACCATGTAAAATATAATACTCTAGTTAGTCTTTTGAACCTACTGCTACCTAGAATATTTACTAAAATAGGCTCTCTGCAGAAATTACTGCCTTTGGTCAGAAAACCTGGGTTTAAAAAATGATATGGCTTATATCTAAATGTCCCCCCAAAACTTCGTGTGCTCATAGGTAGGACTTTTGGGAGGCAGTTAGGTTGCGGGTGTGTGATACTGGATCAGTCCCCTGATTGACTTAGGGTGGCTCTAGACTTAGATAATGGGAAGGCTCATTCTGGGTGTGGGCGGCACCAACCAACAGGCTTACAGCCTGGGTGGAATAAAAAAGGAAAGGAAGGCTCCCTACTGGCTGCCCCCTTCCTGCCACCACCATGAACGTTTCTCTGCAGCGCTCACCTGCCTTGCCACCCTACCTTGGAGCAAGCCAAATATGGATTAAAACCTCTACAACTATGAGGCAAAATGAACCTTCCCTCCTTAACTTTTAGGGTTCTGTCCCAGCAAGGAGAAAGTAAGAAGGATTGATAAAGACTTCTCTTTGACTCATCAGTTTAGACCTCAAGGGGACTTTAGACAGGAAAGATTTCCAACTTACCATTTTACAGTATTGGGAATGGGCTTGTCTAAAAGGCAGCAGGCCCGGGACTAAAAGGGAGGGTCCGACTACAGCAAGTGTGGCCGTCCTTGGCTGTGTGTGGCCAGAGGGCTTCCAGCATCCAGCCATTCACAGCAGCCTGCACTGTGGCTCCACTCCCCTGCACTGCTACTGACTCCCTGTCCTCATTCTCCCTTCACAATGGTGAAAAATGATCTCCGTGTCAAGCTGGCAACTTCTGAGAAGCACGACCAACCTCCACAGAACCCTGGAAACCAAATGTTCTCCTGGGAGCTGTCTGGAATCCTGGCCTGTGCTTTGGACACCACAGGTTTGCCAACCATTGGAGTGGAGGGAATATAACCAATTTTAGAACTACCTCTTAGTGACTGATTTTATGATTATTAAAAAGTTTTAGTCAAGCCAATAGAGCTACAAGCTAATAGATCTACTCACTATGGGTTCGTTTTTGCTTGTTTCCAAGATTTGGCTATTATAATTTGTGCCACTATAAACACAGGTGCACATATATTGATGTGGCATGACATTTTCAATTTTTCTGGGAAAACACCAAGGGGAATAGCAGGATTAAATGGGACTTCCAATCCTAGTTTTTTGAGGAATCTCCACACTGATTTCCACAGTAGTTGCACCAGTCTACACTCCCATCAGCAGTGGAGAAGTGTTCCTTTTCCCCCACAGCCCCACCAACATTTGTTATTGGTTGATTTCTTGATGGTAGCCATTCTTTCTGGAGTGACATGGAATCTCAGTGTTGTTTTTTTTGTACCAGGGATTGAACTCACTACCTCACACTTGCAAGGTAGGCACTTATGCCGCTGAGCTAAATCCCCAGCCTCTCAATGTTGTTTTAATTTGCATCTTTTGAATGTGATGTTGAGCATGTCTTCATGTATTTATTTACCATTCATATTTCTTCATCTGAGAAGTTTATGTTCATCCCAGATGCCCATTTTTGGATTGGGTCTTTGAATGTGAGCGGCCTGATGTTTTTCAGTTCTTTGTATGTTCTAGATATAAGTCCTTTGTCTGAGGTACTATTGGCCAAAATTCTTTCCCATTCAATGGGTTTTCTCTTCACTCTGTTGGTGATTTCTTTTGAAGTATAAAAATTTTTTAATAAGAAGAGATCCTGGTTGTTGATTCTTTGAAGTACTTCCCATGCAGTTTACATTTTGTTCATGAACTCTTTGCCTACCCCTATGTCTCCAAGATTTCTACCTACCTTGTCTTCCAGTAGATTTAGTGTTTCTCTTTTAATATTTAGATCCTTGATCCATTTTGACTTTAGTTTAGTGCATGGTGATAGACATGGGTCTACTTTCAGTATTCGGCATGTGGAAAGCCAATTTTTCCAGCACCATTTATTATAGAGGCTATCTTTCTTCCAGTGAACATGTTTAGCCCCTTTGTCAAAGATAAGGTGGCTGATTGTGTTTGTAGTTGTCGTTGCATCTTCTAATCTGTTCCACTGATCTTCAGGTCTATTTCTTTGCCAGTGCAATGCTGATTTTTCTCACTGTAGCTTTGTAGTATAATTTCAAGCCAGGAATTGAGATGTCTCCTGCCTTGCTTTTGTTGCCCAGCATTGGCTTTGCTATTCTAGGTTTCTTCTGTTTCCAAATGAATTTTAAGAGTGTTTTCTTTACGTCTGTAAGGCATGCTAATGGTATTTTGATCAGGATTGCATTAAATCTGTATAACAGTTTTGGGAGAATGGCAATTTTTACAATGTTGGCTCTTCTTAACCAAGAGCAAGGAATACCCTCCCATTTTCTAATATCCTCTTCAGTCTCTTTTTTTAGAGTAGTATAATTATCAGCATATAGGTCTTCTACATTCTTGGTTAGGTTGATTCCTAGGTATTTCATTTTTTTAGATGATATTGTGAAAGGTGATATTTCCATAATTTCTCACTCAATGAATTTGATAGTCTTTTGATAGAGTTTTTGGGGTCTTCTATGTAGAATATCATGTTGTCTACAAATAGTGATAATTTTACTTCTTCCTTTTTTATCCTTATTCCTTTTATTTCTCTCTCTTGTCTAACTGCTCTGGTTAATATTGTTAGGAGTTCTGATAGTGAACATCCTTGTCTTGTTCCTGGTTTTAGAATGAAAACTTTCAGTTTTTGTCCATTTAGTATAATATTGACTGTTGGTTTGTCATAGATGACTTTTATCAGATGTAGGTAGATACCATCTTTTCCAAGTTTCTGTAGGGTTTTTATCTCGAACATGTGTCTACTGAGATGATCATGTGATTTTTATCTTTGGCTCTGTTGATGTGGTGTACTACTGTTATTGATTTGCATACGTTAAACCATCCCTGCATTCCTGGGATAAATCCCACTTGGTCATGATGTATAATCTTCTTGATGATTTACTGCATTCTATTTGCCAGTATTTTATTGAGAATTTTTACATCAATGTTCATTAGGGAGATTGGCCTATAGTTCTCCTTTTTGTTTGGGTCTTTCTCTGGTCTTAGTATCAGAGTAATACTTGCCTGCAGGAATGAGTTAAGAAGAATTGCTTCCCTTTCAATTTCATTGAAAAGTTTGAGGAGTATTGGCATTAAATCTTCTCTAAATTTCTTATACAATTGAGCTGTGAATCCATCAGGACCTGGGCTTTTCTTTGTTGGTAAATTTTTAGTCACATTTTCAATTTCTGTAGCTGATATTGGGTTATTCAAAATTGTTATACATTCTTGATTCAGCTTTGGTAATTCATATATTTCTAGAAATTTGTCCATTTCCTCTGTGTTTTCCACCCTATTTGAATAAAATAGGTATTCATGATCTTCTGAATTTCCATGGGATCTATAGTAATTTCACACTTTTCATTCCTTACTGCATAAATTTGAGTTATCTCTTTTTTTTTTCTTAGTAAGGTTGGCTAGAGGACTATCAATTTAGTCTCTCAAAGAACCAGCTCTTTGATTCATTAATTTTTTGTATTGTTTTCTCAGTCTCAGTTGTGTTAATTTCTGCTCTGATCTTTATAATTTCCTGCCTTCTATGAGCTTTGGGCTTGACTTTCTCTTCTTTTTCTAGAAGCTTGAGGTGTAGCATTAGGTTGTATATTTGTGCTCATTATGTTTTCCTGATATGAGCATTCATTGCTATATATTTCTCTCTTCGCACCACTTTCATTACATTTCACAGGTTTTGGTATGTTATATCTGCATTTTCTTTGAATTGTAAGTATTGTTTAATTTCTTGTTTAATTTCACCTATAACCAACCCATTGGTTGTTCAAGATGTTGTTATTTAATTTCCATGTGACGGAGGTCATCAGAAAGGCCCCTACTTGGTGCTGGAGTTCTCAGATTTGCTGCTACAGCATTTCGGTCTCACAAAAAGGACAGAAATAATTTGCTAATAAAAAATTAATGTTGGCTGAGCCAGTGAGTACATGCCTGTAATCCCAGAGATGTCTGGGAGGCTAAGACAGGTGGGCCAAAAATTGGAGCCACATCTGGGTAACTTGGAGGGATCCTGTTTCAAAATCTAAAGAAAATAAAATAATAAAAGGCTCTAGGTGTAGTTCAATGCAAAGAACCTGGGTTTAATCCCCAGTACTGAAAAAAATCAGTCTTGACTTCTCAACAAATGGTGTTGGAAAAACTGGCTGCCCATATGACAAAGGGAGCACCTAGATAGAGACTGTATGCCTCACAGAAAACCTGACCAGATAGGGCCAGGCCTAGTAACATGCAAAACTGTGAAGCTTCTTTAAGAAACCACAGGAGAGGATCTACACGACCTGGGGTCTGGCGATGTCTTTTTTTTAAAGACAACACCAATAACAGCCCATAAAATAAAAGACTGTTAAATTGGACATCATTAAAATTAAAAACTTCAGCTCTGTGGAAAACACTGTTATAATATAATAATAATAATAATAATAATAATAATAATAAAAACAAGCCACAGGCTGGAATAAAATATTTACAGAACATGCATCTGATAATGGATTTAATAATAAGAGCTTTTTTGTATTAGGATGCAACCCAGAGCTTCATACATACCATGCCAGCACCCTGTCACTGAACTACAGCCTCAGCCCTCTGAAAGAACTCTTAAAATTGAGCAGCAAAAAAACTAACAACAGGAGGCCGAGGCAGGAAGATTGCAAGTTCCTGCAAGTTTTTAAAAAATTTTTAAAGGGCTGGGAATATAGTTCAGTGCAAAGATCCTAGGCTTAATCCCCAATATCTCAAAAAAAAAAAAAAGAGAGAGAGAAGCAAGAAAAGATAGAGAGAAAAAAAGACAAAAGTTAACAACAAATTAAAAAGATGAAAAAGACAAGCATAGACACTGTACTAGAGAAGATAAATATATAAAACACCCTCAGTCTCATTTGTCCTTAGAGAATCCTAATGAACACAATAATGAGATAGGACTACTAGAAAGGCCACGCCCCCAAAACTGCGGGGGTGGGGTAGGGGAGAGGTGGGATGGGAGGGGAGAGGGGATACAGAGCAACAGAAACTCATTCATCACTGGCAGGAAGACAACTTGGCAATTTCTTACAGAAATAAAAAGAATCTTACCATGCAACCCAGCAACCAGGCTCCAGGTCATAGAACAAGGTGCTGCCTTCCAGCTAAAACACGGTCCTACAAAACTTGCAAAGAACCAGGCATGGGGGCTGTGCCTATGGTCCCAGCACTCGGTGGTTCCAGCACTGTTTGAGCTTAGGATTTGACAACAGCATGAGCAATACCCCAAGACTCCATCTTGAAAAAGACTTTTTTTTCTTCACGAGAATATTTTCAACAACTTTAGTCATAGTCACCAACAACAGGAAGCAACCAGTGCGCCCCGTCAGAGGTTTGTTTTCATAGAGAAACCATATGCACTGAGCAGTTTTCCTGAGGTTGTCAACTTAGAAAGTTCATTTCAGCTTATAGTTTTGGGGGCCTTGAGTCCCCAGCCAGTTGGCCCAAAACTTCTGGACCTGTGGTGAGGGCGAGGGACGTCAGGGAGGGAGAAAGTGGCTCACCTCAGGGCAGACCGGAAGCAAAGGGGGGGAGAGGAGGGACCAGAACCAGAAGGGCGGGGTCTCGGAACCGGAAGGGGAGGGGCCAGGAACTAGACACCATCGCTGGAGCCGTTCTTAAAGGTACATCACCTCCAGATGGCACCAGGCTCCAAGCTTGTCCATCCCATGGCAGTGCAATATATCCACACCGTGGGCTGTTACGAAGCAGTTTTAAAGACTAACCTCTCAAGCTGATAAGAGATGTGGGTGAATCTTAGTAAGTACTGCTAAATGAAAGAAAACCTACACGTTGTTTGCTTATTTCAACTATATGACATTTTCAAAAAGTAAGGCTGGTAAACAGATTCGTTTTTGTCAAAAGTTACAAGAACCAAATTTAGTAGGTAAAGCACAGAGGCTTGGGATTTGTTGTTGTTTTGGTATTTTAATTTTTGATTTTCTTTTTTCAGTACTCAGGCTTGAACCCAGAGCCTCTACAGTGAGCTACATTTCCCAGTCTTTTTTTTTTTTTTAAACAGGGCCAATCTCCAAGTTACTAAGTTGCCCAGGCAGAACCTGTGGTCTTTTTGCCTCAAATTCCCAAGGTGCTGGAATTACAGGTATACACCACCACACTCAGTAACACAGTGGATTTTTCAGGGTGATAAACTTCTATATATGTACTATAAATTAGATTCACATTAGAAACAAGATTATAAAGTCAGTGAATCTCAGAACAGAACACAAAATGACAAAGAAAACCTAATCCTCCTAAGAATGTGTGTGACAACCCCCTGTCTCAAGGGAGTCAGGCAAGTTCAGGGAACAGGGGGAAATGGAGAAGATTCAAAGCAATTCCAACCCCATCCTCTGAGAGGCCAACCCCACGAAGATGCCTCCTTTTTACCTAGGGAGTTACAAAGGGTCCTGGACCCTGAGTCTCCCACCACCAGCCCAGCAGGGCCAGATTCTAGGAAGAAAGGAGGGCACAGAAGTGAGAAGGAGGAGGAAAACCCCAGCCCCACATGGGTCATTTTCTAAACATTTTGAGCAGATATTTTTGAGGCATGGAACCGTGTATCTATGATTATAAATTTTCCTATGATGGAACTGCTCCTGATCTATATAATAAGTGCAAAATGATCATTGCCCCATGATGTCCCCACATGCAAGTTTCCCAGGACCAAGCATTCCTGGATGTAGGACTGACCTGCAGTTAAGGTATACCTAAGCAGTAGAAACCTGGAACCCCAGAAAATATGTTCTGATCTTGTGGGACCAGCACTGCCTTGAGTCTAGTTGGCTTGACATTTCCCCACCTCCAGCTTTTGCTAGCAGCAGAATCATAGCCACATGGCTCCAGGGCATGAGCCATTCAATCCTCTCCCTAGAGGAACTGGTCTATGTGACTGGGTCAGGAGGATTTGTCACTGCAAAGAGCTAGTTCCTACCCTATCTGGCTGCGTACATTTGTCAGCTTGATAAGGTCCAGAGTTGACAGAAACATTAAAAAGCAAGAAGACACATGATGCTGTTCTTCCAGAAGTTCAAGAATACCTGCAACTCCACAAGCAAACCCCAAAGGGAAATAGGCCACAAAAGAAGGACGTCCCTGTTAGGAACCCCGGCATGGCTCTCCAGTGCCTCTAGTGGGTACATCTGAGGGCAAACTCCACATGGCAGGAAGTGTCTGTCCTGGTCCGTGAAGCACAGCAATGCCTATTTATACTGTATCCACCTGGCTATATATTAGCTTATCAGATTTATTAAGTACTTCTTCTAACCACGAACTGTACCAGGGATATTACCTGTTTTGCTCATTTGATGTAACACCAACCCTCTGAGGTAGATCCTGTTACTTCCTAGGGAAGAGGAGGCTGCAGTTTATAAGAACTCCCAGACTCACACTGGGGTTTAAGGGGAAAAGGCTGGAGTGTGGGGGTGAGTGTAGCCCAGGGACAGTCCTATGTCTCTCTCACCATCAACCCACCCCCAGAGCTAGATTGGACATGTGCAACCCAGCAGGTTGGCCCTGGGCACCTTCCCCCTTGCCTTCTTTATTTGGTCAGGTGGGAAATGATGGATTGGTTTTACTCATCTCTGACAGGATTCCTCCAAACCTTCTAGTACCTCCGCTGGAATTTCACTATATCAAAATCGGAAAGTACATCACCTCAGAAGCAGTGTTGTAGAGGCAGAGGAAATACCCAGACAGGGTTCCTGGATGTGGGGAGAGGAGCAATGCAGAAAGGGCTTCAGGGAACCTGGGAGATGTGTGCAATTACCGGGGCAGGAAATGAGTTATTACAGGCTTAGTCCACACATAGCCAACCAGGGTTGTTGGGGCAGGGTGGGAGGCACAGTGCTGGGGACAAAAATGGGAACCCCAGGCACACCTTCTTGGAGTGGTAAGGAGCCAACACAATGTCGGAAGCAGCAGAAGACAGAGCTGGCTACGTGTCCCATACGTGGATCAAGCAGATCTCACACCTCGGGTGGGCCAGCCTAATTTCCAGCGGGGGATTTACAAGCCTATATTAGCCTGCTTTTCACTGTGCTAACAAAATACCTGAAGCTAGGTGTTAATAAAAGAAAAAGATGGTCTGGGAATATAGCTCAGCAGTAGAGTGCTTGTCTAGCATTCATGAAGCCCTAAGTTCAATCCTCAGCACCACAGAAAAGAAAGTTTTAGCCCAAAGTGCTATACACTGGAGCTCCACATTGCACAGTTCTGACTCTGGTGAGGGTCCCCTGGGCAGCATCACCTCTTGTTTGATGGTACCGCAATTACAGGATGACACAAGAGAGAGACCATGGGGAGATGGGAGCTGGCACCAGGAGGAGGGCAGGTCTTGAGGCCTCCACTGCAGTGTTGCCTGTCATAGGCCCCACCATGTCTCACACCACCCCGGGGACCAAGCTACCCAAACATGTGAGCCTTGGGAGAAAGCCTCATCCAAATCCAACCAACACAAGGCCTCAGCCCCCGGGAGGCACAGAGGATCAGAGCCCCAGGAATGGATGTGGTCCCTTACCTCCCTCTCACTGTTGGAAGCCAAAGGTCAGCTACCTGGAAACAAAACTGGCAATCATTCCTCTGAAGAGCTGAAAGGTTTTGGTTCCACCTTTTCCTTGGTCTTATCTGTGTTCTGAAATAATTTTTGGAGGTTTCTTTGTTTTCCCAGCAACTTGGAACATGGTATCCAAAAACGATCTTCACATTCTTTCTGTGGCCTGTTGACTTTGATAGGGACTTTGTTCTCTTGGATATATGATATTTAGCTAACGTAGTGTCTTAGTTACTTTTCTCACTGTTTAGACAAAACACTGACACTCAGAGGAGGAAAGGTGTATTTCAGCTAACAGTCTGCAGAGGTGTCAGTCCACAGTCCCCTGGGTAGAGGGAAGAAGGGCGCCATGAAAGAGGAACAGTCCATGGCGAAGGAGCCAGGAAGCATCAGGCAACCAGCAGCAAAGCCGACTTCCTTTCCTCTTTTATCCCATCCTGTCACAAGCCTTTGGGGCGGTGCCACCCACACCCAGTTGGGCTGTTTCCGTTATCCACACCCAGAACTGTGCAAAAATAACCAATTGACTGATTTAATAACCACACATCCTTAATCCTAGTATCATATGCTCCAGCCACCTCTGAAAAGCCCCACCTATGCCCACATGAGGCTTTGGGGGAATATCTAGACACAAACCATAACACTTAGGCTCTTCAAAGCATGGCGTTAGATCTACCCTGGAGCATCTGGAATACTTACGATGATATATCTGGGATAGATATCATAGATCATAAAATATCAAGAAGAAAGAGCCCAAATGTATGCATGAAAAGATGCCCTTCTAGCTCTCCCTCATGGGGAGTGGGCTGCTCTTGGGCTGGAAGAGCCAAGAGGCCTGGAATCAGACTGAGGTTTCAAAGTAGCTGTGAACACCAGGCAGGGCCTCATATCCTATTTCCCATGTCCCATTGCTAAGACTTTTCCAGAGGGACCCAACACCAAAGTGGTCAGTTTTGATCCCCTGGCTGAGGTTGGGGCCCTCTGACCCCTGGTTTCCCCCTTCTCAGACTCTAGCTGCCTAGTAGTCCTGGGGATGGGCCAGTTGCTTCTCCCTGTCATCCCAGAACCCTTTTCCCTGAAGATGATCCCAGCCCAATCCTCTTGAACTAGATTTTGAAAAACCAAAAGCCACCTTAGCTCCTGACTTTCACTCCCTCATGAAGTCCTCGCCTTCCAGTCACCAGAGGGCAAAGCTTTCCTAGCAGGAGGGAAGATCCTGTAAACTCACCTCCAGGAAAGGCATCTATCTGGGGCAGCAGACCCAGGCTTCCACTCCATCCTGCGGAACTTGGAAGGACAGAGTGGGCCCGCCAGGACAGGGAGGAAACATGGAGGACACTTGTCCTTCTGTGTCCATGTCCCGATTTTGCCCAGAGCTCGCCTTACTTGCAGACCAGCTGCAGGCTGTTTAAACCGGGATTGTCCGATTTGGATTTCTCCATGGCCTAAGAAAAGTGACTTTGGCCTCACGCAGCTATGAGGAAGAGGCTGAGCAGCCCGATTAGGAACGCAGAGCTGGGAACTGCAAAGATGCAAATAGGGTGTGCAGGGGGAAAACAGCTTTTCTGTTTCCGGAAACCTGCTGACATAGGGAATGCTGCTGTTTTTCTGCAGAAATGCTGCCTTTGGTGGACGAAATTCAGCCACAATCAAGCTAATTGAATGCACAAATGTAATATTTTTTGCAGGGCACCTCCGATTTAATGCTTGATGAAATCGTGTCTTTCGCATATATTTACAAAAGCTTTTCTTCATCCAGAAATGTCTGTTAAAATTGCTTATAGATGCTGAGATAGCAAATCACTCTTCTAATGTAATGAGATAAGTCATCTCTATAAACTTTGCTTGCTCAAATGTACTCGCATAAAAGAAATCAGGCTACAGGCTTTTCTCAATAAATAGAATGAACAACTAGAACTTGATGGCTATAGCACGTTCTGCCTCATTGCTGTGGGATGTTTCAAATTGCTCCCTCCCTCTCTCTCCCTCTCTCTTTCTCCTGCAATAGCAGTTTTCATTTTGGTCGTTGATGGAAAAAGGAGGTCAAATAAACGGATGTGGGGAAGAAGCCAAAGCCATTCTTCAAAACTCGAGCAAAGGCCTGGAGCTTGGAGTCATTTAAAGACTAAAAATTGATTTAAAAGATTTCTGTCCTCCAATCATTTTTCTTGCTAAATGCAGCTACTTTGTGAGCCTGCTTTTCTCTGCTTTAGCTAGCTTTACTAATAATTTATACCATGGGAACTTCACATCCTGGGGAAGATTTATATACATAGTCATGTGGTCATAGTCCAGGAAAACGGGCAAGCCGCCACCATGGGGAAAACCCTAACCATCCATCTCACTCGTGCTGGGGATTACCACCAAAACAAGTCCGTTGGGTACAGTTGCACGAGCTTGGGGAAGATAATATACACACGGGCTATCCTGTGAGGAACACAGGAAAGAAATCATGCTCTTGGTCATGGTGACACAGTGCAGCATGTTTCCATAGCTGTATCATGCATCCATGGCCTGTTATTCTTTTTTTTCTTCAAAAAATAAAATCAACCTTTTTTTGTGGTTACCATCACACGACATGTGAGAGCTTGCCTGGTGCCTTTGCCATGTCTTCATAAAGTGCATTTCACATCTCCCAAAGGTCCTCTCTGCCCTGAGAAAGCTTGGGTCAGAAGTGAGACAGGATGCACAGCCTGGCCTCCTGCTCCTCCTCCTCCTCCTCCTCCTCCAGCTGCCGCACAACCTGGAGCTCTCTGAAGGCCCACGGATTTGCTCATCTGAATCACTGCCCCTGGCACTGGTCGGCCAGCCCTAACAGTTTTCGAGTTCAGCAAGGTAATTTAGGGTTAAAGACAAAGGTCCTGCTTCCTTCCTCTGCAGTTCTGATCCCCACCTCAAGCCAGCAGAAGAGGGCGTTTCTGGATTTGGGCATCTGCTCTAATCTGCCTTGGAGGTAGCATTTGATCAAACATCCTCTTTGTACAACCTGCTCTTAAAAGATCATCTCAGTGGCCTGAGAGAGGCGTCACAGCCCTCTGTGACCCGAGTCTCACGCGGTCCAAATTTCATCTAAAGTCTGCCCAAGAGGTCACAACAGCAGACCGGTCGGCCTGCAGTGGAGTTTGCGTGGCCAACCCCTTGCAGCTGCTGTGGTTGTTTTAACTGGACTTGAGCCTGAAGTGGGGCAAGTGTCCTTTGGGTCTCCAGATGCGTCCCTCACTGTGCCCTTACACACTGATTTCCACTCCCTGCTGGGCATCTGCGGTCTGTGGGGTTTGCACTCCACCAGCCGAATATCTGGACTCAACCACTGACACGAAGCTCCTGAGCAGGAGGGAAGGCAGTGCGGGGTGCAGGGGATCCTACTCAGTCACCCTCGGCCTTGGCCGTGCTCTGCCTGGGGAAAGCACTTCGGTCAGCAGCCCCTGAGGGGCCAGGGTAGCGGTCGACACATAGCACCTTGTCATCTTTAAGCACACATGGGTGCCGTGCAAAGTCTGGAACCAGGATGTAGCAGAAATCCTAACTCTAACCCAACAGTCTTCACAGCATGGAGTCGGAGACTCATGCCAGAAGCGTGGACGTGCCCTTAGCCGTGGACCTAGCCCGGAAGCATCTGCGGGAGAATTTCCTCCCAGCTCTCAGACTTCACCTTCCTGTTGTCACCACTCCCAACCCACCCGTCAGAAGACATCGACTTCCCCTCCACACTGCCCCAGGAAAGCCACAGCCCAGGCTGGGGTTTAGCTCGGCGGCACAAGCACTTGCCTGGCAAGCGCAAGGTCACAAGTTTGATCCCCAGTACAAAAAAAAGAATGCCACAGCCCGGTGGCCAGTCCTGCAGCAGCGGCAAGAAATGACTCCAGCTTCCCGAGTCTGCGATGCCTGAACAGAACTCACCTGCCCACCCCTGGTTCTCCTTGCTTCCACCCAATTTCCGCAGGCAGATGAGCAGAGCAGTCCGTCTTGGGCTCCCCAAGGTCCTCCTGTCCCTTGAGAGGGTGTTTAGGACTGCCCTGAGATCTCATTAAAAAGAAACATTCTCCACTTGGCCCAATGGTACAGCTCAGCAGCATGGCACCTGCCTGGCAAGCGTGAGGTCCCGAGTTCGAATCTCGGTTCCAAAGAAAAGAAACAGAAGAAACGTTCTCCAAAAAAATATGCCCACTGCAAACATGGGGGACACTGAGCAGTGGAAACGTGAGTAGTGGCCAGGCGTGGTGGCCCATGCCTGTAAGGCCAGTGCTCTGGGAGGCTGAGGCAGAACCGAAAGCTTACGCTTTGGCTGGGCAACTTCGCAAGATCCTGTCTCAAAACTAAAACGTCCAGGGTGTGGCTAGTTCCAAAGCTCTCTGTTCAATACCCAGTACTGGGGCGTAGGGAGGAAGGAGGGAGGAAAGAAAGGAGAATGGGGGGAAAGGAAGAAAGGGGAGACATGGGGAGTGTGACTGAAGAACCTGCTCTTAACCTGGTGCGGCTGAAACAGCCACACCGTGAGCTCTGTTCCCCTGGGAAAGCGCCACCCGCTGGACACCACCATCTCGAGCGTGGCTGATGCTCCCTCAGGTAGACGGAAAGGAAGGCCAGAGCCGTAGCTGTTTCTAAAGTAAAAATAGTTTATTCATGACACAGTACACAGGGGAAAGTGTTTCTTTCACGTCACAGACTTCATTTCCGACTCCTCGGAATGTTCGCTTCTTTGGCTTACAGGAGGGGGGAATGGGAAGCTGGGGACCCTAAGCGACTAGAATGAGGGGGCAGCGCTATGGCGTCTTCTTGGGAGTGGCCAGGGGTCTGTTAGTCGCAAGCGGATTCTCCAGGACATTAGAGGGGGGCACGGGAGCCCGCAGCTCAGTCGTCCCCACCACACAGGTACAGCAGCGCTTTCTGGTAGTCACCCTTGGTGTCTTGCTGCAAGGAAGAGGGGAAGAGAGCGTTGTGTTAGGAGAAGGACCAGCACCTCGGGAGCCTCTGGGCAGCCTCGGGACATGGCGGGGTCCCCTCCCAGGCTGAGAGGGCGGGCTCTGCAGACCTCTGGGGAAGTGGGTGGCAAAGCTGCTGGGAGACCACAGTCCCAGTACGGCCGCGAGGTCCTACAGACACCCCTTTCCCACCGCTGTCCTGTGACTCCGACAGTCACGTGGAAGTAAGATGCTCCACTCTGAACACACACCCGACTAAACCCCAGGCCTCCGAAGCCACCTCTAATTACCCCTGGTGACTAGAGACAGGTCCCTGGAAATGCCAAGGTCTCTTAGGGGAGACCTGTCTGAACCACACACTGCAGCCACGCCTCCTGCACCATTCTCCCTTTCACTAAACGCAGAGGCCGGCACATGCCTGTAATCCCAGCACTTGGGAGGCTGAGGCAGTAAGGTGGTTGAGCTGAAGACCAGTCTGGGCTACAAAGTGAGTTCAAGGCCAGTCTGAACTACATAGTGCGATCCTGCCTCAAAAAAGACAAAAACGTAAACAACGCAGAGGGACTACACAGATTAAAGAGATGGGAGTTGGGAATAAACACTGTCGGGCCTTTCTGAGAAGTTTTCAAGAAACAGAAGTAAAATAGAGTATACATTTAACAGGTCATCAGCGTCTCTTCCAGGGGTCACCAATTCTAAGAGAATGAGAGGTGTGGGGAACAACAGACGCCGGCCTGCTAGCGGAGAGTACAGGACCAATCCCAACCATGCTTTTGAGATAAATCCCTAGGATCTGATGACCGGCACCTCGTCCCCAGAAGTCAGAAAGCAGGAAGTCAGTCACCAGTCTGCTACGGCTGACCGTGACCCACCCCGGGGCCCGGGCAGGTGACCGTTAGACGGCCAGGCAGGGCTCAGCCAGCTCCACGGGCCTCACCTGGATGTAGTAGTACAGGGACTTGCCGTACTTCTTCTTGAACTCGGACCTGATTTTCAGCATGTCCACTTCACAGCGGGAGACCATGATTCTGATCAGCACCTTGTCGCGCGTCCCCTTGCCCTGGAAGCCAAGTTGGTGCTCCAGATTAAATTCCTGCCCATGCGATCGGTATGAAAGCCCCTAGGAGTACACTCCCTGGCATGGGGTGGCTCTCCAACGGGACTGACACGATTCCCTTGAGAGAAGCATCGCATTCCAAACGCACCCAGTTCAGATCGGCACAAAGCCTGCTTTGCACTGGATAGACACACACTGAGCTACGCCAGGCCCTGCCCAGAAGGTCTCAGTTTCTATTCACGGTGAGAGCTCGCAGTTCTGGGGAGTTCAGGAGGTGCCAGCACAAGGCTCTCCGGGGGTTCAAAGCCGGTGTGGACAGGACAGGCAGTGAGGACCCCCAGAGTCGACTTCCAGAGCCTCGGGTAGAGGCATTTGTGGCAAGAGGCCCCAGGGGAGATGGCAGGGACAGCGTGGGCATGGGGTGTGGCAGGGAGCAACAGCAGCAGGGCCTGGAGGCCAGGACACACAGGAACATTCCGGGCGTGGAAGACGGGATGGGGTTCGCCTAACAGAGGCGCAGGGCTGGCCCTGTGGCCGGGCAGATGCAAGCTCAGGCAGGCTGAGGCTCTGTGGGTGCCAGCCTCCTCATCTGTAAAGAGTACCCCGAGAGGCCGAGGCAGGAAGACAGCAAGTTTGAGCCCACCCTGGGCAACTCAGTGACTAAGCAAGACCCTGTTTGGAATTAAAAGCAGAGAAGGGCTGGGGACGGAGCGCAGGGGGAAGGCTCTGGGCTCGATCCCTAGATTCCTCCTCAGAAAGTAAGAATTCCTGCCAGGTGCAAGGACAGTGGGGTGCACAGCAAGCACGGCAGGGCGGGCGCCCCCAGCCCTGCGCTGAGCAATGCTGGCAGGCGTCAGGACCTCTGGCCTCACACTCGCCCCCTGCACCCGAAAGCATGTCCACGCAGGTCAGAGAGGACAGGCCTGTGCCCTCCTCCTCCTCCTCCCTCACAAGGCTGCAGACCCAGATGCCAGGTTCCCTGCACAAACCGCGCATCCGGGACACTTGTGAATCAGGGCACAGAACAAGGCGGGGGCGAAAGGGACGCACCTTCATGGAGTCGTACAGCCGGTCAGCAAAGTACAGGGGCTTGTTCTGGATGCACTGCACTGTGGAGGGAAGAAACGCATCAGGGTCCAGTGCCGGGCCGATGACTTCCCAGGTACCCACAGACCAGATCTGAGGGAGCCGGGGTGCCTCTAGTTTACTGTGGTTCCAACCAGGGGACTCTGAGGGCTGCAGACAGCCAGGAATACACGTGCTCTGCCCTCGGAGCGCCTCCCTTTCCTGTCCTCTCAGTCCTCCCCAGACGCCCTCTGGTCCACCTAGGCCTTTACTCAGTGTCACGTCCTTAAATTTATAGTTATGGTTACACACATCACACAGAGAAGCCACACCGCTGAGAAGGCTTCAAGGAAGGAGGTGACCACTGTCCCTCCCGCTTCTGTGCTATCCCCCCAAAAGCCAATGTCTGTGAGGGTGCAGTGGGCCAGACGTGCTCACCCAGGTTCAGGAAAGCATTTTCCAGGTCTCCTTTGACCTCTTTCTTGATACTCTCCAACATGTCATATGGGCTGTAGCTCTTGTATCTGTCAAATACTAAGGAAGAGGAGCAGACAATTAGATCAGAGCCGCCAGTCGAAGTGGCAGGGATCCCCCGTATGGTCCTGTCCTGTGATAAAAATAATGAAGATGACTGATGACCCTGAGAGCATCACAGAGCCGAGAGGTTGCTAGGGAGACCACAGCAGGCCTCGAGCCAGCCGGTCCTGGAGCCGCTGCATCGGGAGGCAAGGCAGTGCCAGGCACGGGGCCACCTGAGCAGCCCCGGGGACCGAGCCTGCCCCCCAGAGTACCCACCTTTCTGCAGGTGGCACACGCTCCGCTCGGTCATGATGCTGATCCACTTGGGAACGTCCGTGCCTTTCCTCTTCACCCCGGCGTCGTAGAGATCCTGTGAGCACAGGAGACGGAGCAAGGTCATGAGAATGGTCACGTCCTAAGCCCCCTCACCACAGGTGCCGAGGAGCAAGCGAGGGAGGATGACTGCACTGCAGACACGGCCAATACCCACTGAGTCACACGCGCCATCCCTGACACAGACGGTGTGAGACCGGGGCGCCTGCACCACCAGGGCCGTGCAAGTCTCCTTCCCCGAGCGCTCACGGTGTCAGCAGGCACAGGCACATCTGAGCACCCCTAAGGTGTGGCCATCTGCCACAGACAGGCCAAGCTCCTCGGGGACTCCGGAAGTGACAGAGCGGGACAAGCAGCCACCCAATCTCATGCCAGCTTTTGGAAAACTTGGGAGCGGTCTCACACACACACACACATGTGCGTATAAATGTGTGTACGGCGAAAGACACTAAGCCAGCTGCAGACGGGCTCTCAGGGACCCCTGCCCTGTGGGACAAGGGTGTCACGTTGCCCACAGACTCGGTACCTCACGGGCTTGCACTCTGGCTGCCCCAAGGCAGCCTCTCCTAAACACCTTGCTGACTTTTCTCTTTTTCCCGTCCATCCCCCACTCTTGTCAGGCTGCTTTCTAATGTCTCCTTCCAAATAAACCACTTGCTCCAAAAAAACAAAAACAAAAACAAAAGAAAAAAAAAAAAAAACCCGAGCAGCAGTAAGTGATGCTAAGCAGGGCGGGAAGGTCAGAAGTAAGAAAGGATTCACCAGCGACCCTCTGCTGGCTGGGAGGGGCAAACCCAGTTTTTAATACTGTATTTTCAACTCTTCTCTACCTCTTGCTGACAGTGCTGAGTAGAATGAGTTGAAGTTTAAAACTAAAATGAATGTGATTTTTTCCTGCAGCTGCAATGACCTGCTTTGAGGTAACTGCTGGGCCCCCTGGATTGGACACAGTCCTGAGCAGACTAAATGAGCGTGGGGACCCTCCCTTGCACAGGTGGCATCTCAGCACCTCCTGCTGCTAAGAATGGGCACGGGGATGGTTGTGATGACAGCGTGTGGCTCCTGGGACTGACTAGGTCACCAAGGTTCACGTCATTCCCACCCCAGAGAGCTGGCTGCCATATTGTGAGGACACTCAGGTGACTGTAGACAGATACCAAGGTACCCCGCCAACAGTCCTGTGCCCCCCCCACAGCCCAGCAATCAAGCCCTCAGGGGACCAAGCCCTGGCCAACAACCTCCAGCAACCCTAGGCCAAGCCACCTGGCCATGCCACTCTCCAATTCCCGACCCAAGAAATGGACAGATATTAAGCACCTGTTGTTGATAGTGGTGGCAGTGTTTTTAGTACCAGTGGCAAAACCCAAGGGCACTCAACCTACTGAGCTATATGCCCAGATGTTTCTTAAATTTTCTTCTTCTGAGACAGAGTCTTGCTAAACAGCCCATGCTGGCCTCAAAACTTGCAATCCTCCTGCCTCAGCCTCCTGAGTGGTTCACTAAGTTTAGGGGTAATTTGTTACAGAGACACAGCTGACTATACAAGCTCTTGTACAGAGTTTGACCAGAAACAGAAACTTACTCTAAGCAGCTTGGCACTTACCCGGGCATCTTGATCAATGAGTTCATAATCAATGACAGAGCCATCCTCTGCTCGTCTACCCTACAGGAAATGAGAAACGAAGCCCATCAGATCTATCTCTGTGTGTCTTTTTAAAAAGGCAAATCTTCTCTCCCCAACTCACAGAAGCCACAACTTCATTTCCTAAACAAACACCCACTTATAATTTTTCTTTTCTGCTTTGAGTCTAGACAAGACGGGAAATGGTACCACCCTGCTGTTGCTCCTTGGCACCCCTGCCCCGTCTGGCAGTGCCCCGATGAGCGGGACCTGTGATTCTCTCCTTGAGAGGAGAAACAAGTGGGGAACGGATGGTCAACAAGGCTAACGAGGCGGAAACACACGGAAATGCTTCTCCTGCGTGGAGCAGTCTGGGAAGGAACAGCTGGGGCCTGAGCGGGCTCTGGCCCAGGATTCCGGGCACAACACAGATCAGGCAAGGCAGGCTCAAAGACCTGGCACTGCCCGAGGGGACCCAGGACAGCAGCGGCTGGAGTCTGGGCTGGATGCAGGGCAATAAATGGTGACAGCCCTGGGACGGTGCAACACAGGAGGCAGCAGAGGAGCACAGGGGAACAGGGCCACAGAGACACGTGGCCGGGAGGCAGAGCACAAATCAGGCCGCTGGTGAGGAGAGCTGCCCTCTCCCTCTCCTGAGTGTGGCCAGAACTGAGACTCTCAGGGAAGACTCCCTTCATCCCTGCAAACGCGCCCACTTCTGCAGGGCCCATGGCGGACAAAGGACGACGTGGCCAATGCTCTCATTAGGAAGGGAGAGGTGAGAGACACGTGCTCCCTCCTGCTGGGTCCCGCACAGCCCCGCACAGAAGCACAGTGACCCTCCCTACTGCACACTAAGGGCTGCCACACGAATCCGGACCAGAGCTTGAGGGCACCCTGCTCCTGCCCGACCCTTGAGGTCCAGTTGTCCTCCTGGTTTCTCGGGAAGAGAAATCCTGTTATGCAAAAATAGGACAGCTTTGCAGCGATGGCGCAAACCTGCTGTCAAAAGGCAGTGGGATTTTGGATGCAGGCAGAGCGGGTTTAGCTAATTCGCCCCCGGGTGTAAAATGAGGGGTGCGACTCGCCTGGGAGGAAGGAAAGGCAAAGAACGAAAGTGAGAAAGAAACCAACCTTGGCAAGGGCCACCATCAGCTTGCGGAAGTCGCCAGATGTGTCAGAAATGATGTCCTTCTCTAGATCGGTCTTGTACACTGGAAAACAGCACAGGTGTGTGAGGCTCCCTGCCTGTACGGTCGCAGCCACGCACCCCAACGGTCCTGCCCCCCCACCTAGGCTCAAAACGTGGGAATGGCTGGGGTGCCATGGAAGCATCCAAGCTCCTGAACCCCAAACCGAAGGTCAACTCTCTAGGATGACTTGAGTCAGTGCTGGAGTTATCAGGGACAGACGGGTGTAAATCAAATCAGGCTGCTTCTAGACTTAGGCTGCTGGTTCCCATCCTCGACTATCAATAACCATCTTTAACATCAACATAGTTGGTGCTGCCCCTTCTTACAATTATTAGTGTTATTCACAGATTGAGAAAATGCACCAACAGCAAAGGCCAGTACAAATGAAATACTGTTAAATGAATGTGTACTTCATTATTCAAAATAGTACCTACACCACAATTGAGTAGCAATGTAAGTTGCATTTTATATTCCACCCGTTGCTTCCTATATGGCTTGGTGTCTGTGGGCCTGTGGAAGTGGGCAGTAATTTTTCAATTATCCACAGTCTAGACTTAGGAACTTCTTTTTTTTTTTTTTTTTTTTTTAATTTAAAAGAGAATAAAACAAAAGGGGGCAGTACAGAGCAGATCAGAAGAGGACAACATAGGCAACACAGTACTTTACATTAAGTCAACTGGACATCAACAGTATCTAACACCATATCTCTTACTCTGCTATAGTTGAGCATAGTTTCAATTACAATAATATCAAACATAACACAA
>PVJX010019662.1:0-34578 GCA_004027295.1 Dolichotis patagonum | reverse complement strand
CCAGGATCCTGTAAGAGATAAGAACCAAGGACAAAGACCAAGGGTCTTCCATTTTTATATCACGTAAGAGTGGTTTGTGTTTTAGGTCACTACTGAGGTAAAGACTTTATATATTTTAATGCAATACAGCATCAGACAGTTGTCTTGTATGCTATGTTATAAACACTTGATATTAAATACTGGAGACTCTTTCTACTGCCCCCATTATCAGGGACCCCAGCAGTGAGCCTTTAAGCAGTGAGCCCTGAGTTACAGCACATGGAAGGAAGAAAAGAGCAAGAGATAAAATAGGTGTGCAGCAGGGGTATGGGCTGATCAGTTGTTCTTGGGAAACAAAAGACCACCAGGAACCCAGAACTTTGCTGTTCATTCATTACATCTGAGTCAAGGACAATGGGCAGGGGGCAGTGGGGTTTCCAGGAACAGTGATGGTGACTGCTACAGTGGGCTTATAGGAAGAACAAGGCATTCTTGCGAGGACAAGGGGACATGTGCAATAAGAAAACTATAGTTTCTCGAGGTGTCTTCTCACCTTCAGCAGTTCTTATCTTTCCCTGTGAGCTTGGCAGTCACCAGCCTTAGGGCTGCTGGCTGTGAGCAGAATAAAGCAGAGAGTTTCTGTGTTCCCATCTGGCTCAATGTGCAGGGCAAGGACAGGCTTAGACATCCCCAGACTCAATTTATAAATGTTTAGTCCCCAACAATTAAAGTGACAATAGGATCACATATAATGGACAAAGACTTCAAATGGAGGCAATCTGACTTCACTTTCATAACCACTTCATTCGAGAGACTTGACAGATTCATTATCATATCATGTAGAAGAAGCACAAATGGCAAAATTGAGAGTGTACAAAAGCTGTTCCTTTTCTTAGATCAGCAGGGTCAAACTTTTCCTATTGATCAAGGATATAGACTAGTGCCGAAGTCAGGGGACTCTAGGGCATGGTTCATCAGGTTTCCCATAGCTCATTTGGGTCCTACAGAGAGAGCCAATTAGGTCTCGCACTCTTAAGATGGTATCCCATGCAGAAAGAACAGACCCAATCTGAACCCGCAAAGCATCCCTTGTGAGACTCAAGTGTTCACTAGGGAAATATCGTCATCCAAAGTTAAAAGGATAATGTCCTCTTTCATGGAAGCATAGACAAATCTCTACCAAGGGTTTTTTGCAGACAACAAGATCTCAGGTCCCTAGAATGGCATCACATGCAGACAGATAAGGCCTGATTTGAGACCACAAAGCATTGCTTGTGAGACTCCTGTATGTATTAGATAGATGTCTCTGCCTAAAGCTAGGATGACATTGGAGTCTTTCATAGAATCATAGAAGAAAGCCCAACTGAGGCTCCATGTGGGGGTCACTAACTCCTTAGGGAGAGGGATGCTGGACCACTTGATGGCTTTACCTAGCCTTTGAAACTCCTATGAGATCAGGATGGAGTCCTCCCCACCAGGACTTACTTAATTGGGTGGAGTCCTCCCCACCAGGACTTACTTAACTAAGGACAGTGACAAAGAGAGGTAGGCAGGGAATGCAGGGACATAAAGTGGCTGATTTGGCAGCTGACTATGGAAATGACCGTCTGTTTACTAGAAATTGCCATCTGTGAAAACGTTTGCAGATGTAGAACATTTATTCTTCAGACCAGCTTCGAGACCTCACTGGAAATCCTCTAGAGTGTCACCCTTTGTGAAACCTCTGCAGATGTGAAATGCTAAGTCTTAGGGAACTGCCTGAGTACACTGGAGAACCCTAAAACTCCATGAATCTTAGCAACAAAGACTAAGACACCAACTAATGTAGAACATGCCAATCAGTGAAGATCCCATAACCCTTTAAGGTTAAGACCCATATTGGTTTAGAACCCTGTGAGTATGCCCGAGCAAGGGGTACCTTGTTAGGGGTGCCTCATCTGCAATTTTCCCTGCCGTGCTTCTTGCTGAGCAGCAGTGGAATCTCCACCTCAGCCACCTTAGGAATGAATCTCCACTTCACGCTACTTTCATTTCTGACTCCTTCATGCTCACAGACCTGACTTCCCCACTTGGGGATCTTTGGTTTTGAGTCAGTCTTGCCCCATCTTTGCATTATTCCCCAGGGTAAGGATAAGAGCCCAAGGAACTGGACAGTCGTGCCCTGAGAGATCCCTGGGTCTCCAGTCCCCTGCCATGGCTTCACAGAGCCACGTGAAAAGCAATATCTCCCAACTCCCTTTGGCATCTCCAGCCATCTGATGCTCTACTTAAGCAGGGTTGAACCACTTCAGAAACAATATGTGTTGAATTTACCTCAACATTAAAATCTTGCTATTTTGTGTAATGTAATAAAGATGAAAACCTCTTTTTAGAAAAAATAAAAACAGGGAAAGTAGCCTTAATAATCCTGAGAATGACTCACAGTCATTTGAGTTAAGCTTTACTAGCTATTCTTTTGTTCTGCTCAGGCCATCAGGCATATGTTTCTAAATTACTTGCATTTTGTTAGAAGAAATATGGAAATTCACTTGGTGAAATCTTAATGGTTCATCTAAAATGGGCAGCCAGTTCCCTAACAAGGCAAGATTGCAGCCAGTCATGCAATGGGACAAGATGGCTACCCTGACTAAAATAGCATCCTGAGAGAGAAATGGGCACCTAGGGGAAAAGCACAGATGAGACCTTGCGCACAAAAGGGAGTAAACCGAGGTGGAGGCTTTTCAGTCAGGGTATCAAGTTACTAACAGTTATTTTAGCCTCAAAGAGTGAGAAAACTGAGCAAAGTATCACGGACAAGAGAAACATGAGATCAAAAAAGCCCACTAAACTCTAGGTTGCACATGTGGTACCTAACTGGTCTGTTCTGCTCCTGGGTTAATAACAGGCTGTCTGCTATTCTTTATCAACTTGTATTTGCAATAAATGACCAAATATAGAAAGAGAAGAAAAGGAAAGATAAACTTGAAGCAGACCGATGGGGCCCCTGTGTCTGGAAGGGAACCACAGAAGCCAAGTGCACTCTTCCCTGGTGAGAAAAGAAGAACAATTTCCTGGCAGCATGAGAAGAGTTTCTTGAGTTCCCCAGCCTAAGGGACAGAGACAGGGAAAGAAGAAGAAAAAAATTACCATTTTATTACCTTTATCTGGTTTATTTTTGGAAGAGAGGGGTCAGATATGGTCTGGTGGTGTAACCAGCACAGTAGACTAGGACTTTAAAAGTTAGATTGAGCCCTTTAGAGACCAGCAGATTATTGGTAGCTCAGCTGGAGCTGTGGGACCTCTTCCCCCCATTCGCTTGAACCCAGGCAACATCCCAGGCCCTACCTGGACCTTTGTGCTGAGGCCTGGAGGCAGGGATAAGAAAAGCTTGCCCTGGAAATTCCCAAACTGCAAACAAGGGCTCCTGCATGCCTGATCCTCCTGCATGGCCTGTAATAATCTTTCTTCACTTGGAACTCAAATATTCACACAGATGGGCTGGGTCTGATGTACACAAGTATAGCAGAGTGAGTTACAGGAAAGGACACGTACAGTAGACACAGCTGACAGGACTGAGCACCCTCTTCATAGGCAAAAGAAGGAGCATTCCATGCTCCAAAAGAAGGAGCTGTCCATGTCCAGCAAGATGAGCTGTGTGTTATCTCACTGTAGCCCTGCCCTCACTGTCCCTAGCCATAAATGACCCTATGCTACCTGTTCATGGTGAGATGTTGATTTTTGGTGTGGAGACCCTCTGTATCCTCAGAGCTGGCTTTGAATAAATCTTTTTGCCTGTTTTCCAAAATAAATGACCTCATTTGACTTGGTCAGTGGCAAGCAAATGTGTGGACATAGTGGCTGGTAACACAGGGGGGTCCCCGAAGTCAGGACTCTAGCCTATGACCCCTGTGACATACCATATGTCCTTGAACTAAGACCTAACCAGAAAATAAGCTCCAGCGTGGTTTCTCTGGATTCTCATAATTAAAGCCCTTATCCAAAATTAAGACCCAGGTAAGATGACCATGCAGATGGATGCACTTAGTACTCCACTGCAGCAGAGATAGATGTATTGAATTATAAATTAATAGCAATAGTATGTAGTTAAATATAAATAAGTAACATTTTGGTATCAGTAGTTTAAATGGTAATATAAATTAAATTTAAGTATTTGTACAGACCCAAGTGGGTGCTTTTGGAAGAGAGGTACACATCTATGTAAACAGATGAACTGGAGACTTATTTCTGAATGACCAATAGGAACACAGACACAATATATGAATAATGTATCTACTTACAATGAACAGAACTGGTTATGTCTAATATGAATTTTCATAATTCAATACACTATTGTGTGACCGACATCCTTAAAGCACTTGTAGAATAGAGAAAAATTTTCAAATTTTGGCACCTGAATTTTTTCATCATTTTGTGTGGACCATCGTTAAATGTCATCATTTTTGCTGTCACTCTTGTAAGTCTTGAGTTAACACTTAAAATAGAAACTTTTTGAAGCCTAGACTACAAAAGGTTGTGACTTGGGTGAAGAATTCATGGAATAAAACCACTGACAGCTGTGTTGCCATGGCACTACGAGCAAGCTATGTGGACAAGAAGTGCTCATCTAAGGATAGCTCTACCATTAAGCCTGAGAGATTGGGCCAATGATTCTACAAGAAATGAACTCTTAAGATAGTTATTAGGGTATTAGGAAACCTGGGTAACAGGAACCCTAAGTAGGACCCTTTACCAGTTGTAGCTAAGCGAAGAAACAAAGTCCTCAGTGTATAATGCATTCATAACCATGTGTTAGGTCCATTTCCAGAAGAAGGCATAATGTAATTCTAGTTGCCCAGGCCTACAGCTCAACGATATCAGAAGGGGGGCATTTTTTAAAGACCTGCCAACCTTGGAAACAAACCTGATCTAAGGTACCACTTTTCTTTCTTAAATTCCTTTTGTATGTTTCTTACATGTATGAGGCCCTTGAGGGAAGGGAGAGCATCTAAAAGTAAACAAGGAAACATTTCTAAGGTATTGTCATTCCAAAGCAAGCTCTGAGAAACATGTCAATAAGCATGAACATCACAGAGATCAAGCAACCACAATCATCATAATTACTTGAACTTAGGGAGCAACTGCCCCATATATAAAAAGATGCTCAAACTCCCCGTGGAGCAGATGCCTACATGGCATTCCTGACTTTTCTCTTGAAGGTGGAATCTCTCGTCTGTACAATAACCTCTGCCCATACTTCTGCATGGCTACCTCCCTTGCTTGCCTGAATCCGTTTATCAAAAACTCAATGGACCAATGAGTGAATGAAGGTCATTCTTCCTAGTGTTGGGAAGCAGCTTCAAAATACCAGTGCTGCTTATGAATCTAAAATACTGCATAAATGTTAAAATAATTTTGTTACTACAAATGAATGAAAACCAAGAAGGACATGAGCTTCTTTAATTGGTTCACATAGGAAATTCCAGGGAGCAAGTGGCTATTCTAACACATCTGGCACGGAGAAGGTGATTAGTACAAGTTGCTGAGTGAAATGATAAAGCACAGAATACACAGACCCATGGTGGTATCATTACTGAAATTTCTTGCGGTGCACAAATAAGAGAAAACAGACCCGATTTAATGCAAGGTTTAATGAATTTGGTAAATCACTGAATTCTTAGGATTATAAAGTCCTTACTCTTGGTGACTGTCCATAGAAGGAGGAACCACCTTTGTTGCTGTTCTCTAACCTGAGTATTTAAAGCAGGTGCATCCACAGTGTACAACAGAAGTGGGAATGGGACAGCAGCTTCCCATCCTGAAAAACCACCCTTCAGACATCATTCTACCCTCAGACACATTGCAGCAGGCAATTCTTTGAAACTCTTTTGCTCCTGTTGCATTTTGCCCTGGCACACTACCCTGATCCTTTTCACTATGAGGAGCCCATCTCCATGGTTAAGATGTTAAATCTTTCTTTGGAGTCACAGAACCCAGAACAGCTGAATGCCTTGGTAGCACCTGTCCTTGGGTTCAGTTAATGCACTGTGGGAGCTCTAATTCCCTTGCACTGTTTGTGTCCAAGAGGAACAAAAAGGGAACATGCACCCCTAGACAAGGAGAACACCTCACCATGTGTCACCTTCCTGATCAGTCTGGCTCCTTTTGCCTCCTCATAAAAGCCCTTTGAAAACTTATTTATCTTCTTCAGGCCTGGCTGTGAGCAAATCTGATACCTTCCCACCAACGCCCATCTCCTGAATTCTGGTCAATTTTTCTCATTCACTTCTGATATGTTTATAGTCACATCACCTATCTGGTCTGTTTAGGCTTCTCTATAAAAGTTCCATATATTGAGTAACTTATAGACAATGGTGAGCTCAACAGCTTTGCTATCACTGAGATGCAAACCTGACATCCAAAACTTACGGAAGGAGACCTTCAGTTTAGCATACAGTTTCAGGGGAGTCGATTCATGGTTGGCCAGCTCCAAGGAGGAAACATCAGAGCCAAGGCAAAAAGACTGACAGGGCCCCAGGGAAGAGAAGTAGACCCTTCCAGGGGACCAGTCCCTCCCAGCCCAGGCTGCTCCTAACAGCACACTCGCTTCTTAGTGGATGATTCTGCTGACGTTTGTAGCACCTCATGAACTAGCTCTCCAAAAACTCCAAGAGTCCAGGGGTTTGGGGGCTCCAGATCAAACCACAGCAAATGTATTATTTCAAATTCTTTTAAAGTTTACTATTGGTGATGGAACCCAGCCTTCACACTGAACAATGCACCATGCCCCACCCTGAAATCATTTTTTTTTTTTTTTTGGTACCGAGGATTGAACTCATGACCTCGCGCTTGTCAGACAGGCGCTTAAGCCACTGAGCTAAATCCCCGGCCCAAAATCATTGTTTTAATATAAAATTCTCACTAAATTACCAAGTTGTCCAGGTTGAGGTTGAAACTGGATTCCTGCTGCCTCAGCAACCCAGCCTGTGGGTGTTACAAGTGAATGCACCCACACCCGGCTTTAAACTATTAAATGTATTCTACATGCTTGCCGTTTACTCCGTAATACTATTCAATTAAAATACACAAGAAAGAGCAAGTCTTTGTGAATGACAACTAATATAGAAAGACCTCAGCCATCGTATGTGATTCATTCAGATGCACACATTGTTCAAATTATTAGAATGCATATAAAACCCATATTCATTTGCATGAAGTGAACTTTAAACTCTTAACTTGTACTTCATAATTTTCATTTGGTACACTCTTTGATAAGTATTTTAATAATTTTACATTAAAATGGCTTTCAAATCATTTTTATTACACTCTAAAAATGCACCAAGAACGTAACTATGAATGCTATGAATTAAGTATTTTTCAAAGATGTAGATACTAGAGGAGTAAACTATCTATTGTTTATTTCCTTTGCATTTCTCCACAGAACAAAGTAAAGAACATCAGGGCTGAAACACATTTTTGATGAGCATCTGAATTAGAGGCCTGATAATGTTCTGTCCTTCTCTCAACGTGTTATTCTACAACTCCATGCTCTAAATTCATTTTCCCTATGGAGAAATAGAAAGCATATAATTCTTTATAAATTAACAATAATCTATGGAGTGATGCAACCTATACATTATTCATGTAGTATTTAAGACAAGTACCTCATAGGGTTTTCAGGGAGAAGAACTAGCCCAGATGCAGAAACTGAGTTGAGACAATACTTGTGTTTTCAGTTATTTTCAAATATTAGTTACTGTAGAAACATAACTAGAAGTAGTTAACTGTCACATTATTTTTTATTTTAAAATGGTAAAAGAATAAAAATAATATGAAATTTCAAAACAAAATAATATAACAATGGTTAATATATTGCATATTGTTACATTCCAAGTATTTGTTCAGATTCTAAGATATAAACATGAAAAAATGATCACACAATGAAAGTACAAATCATTCTTTTTGATAGACTACTGGAGATTAGTAGTATAATTTTCTATCATGTATATGTATATGTATATGTATATGTATATGTATATGTATATGTATATGTATATCTGTATATCTACCTACCTATCTAAACTTTTCCCTCTTTTCATTTCTTTTACCCCATCCCCCATCCCAGTTGTTCTTTCATTTTGCGCAGTTTCTTCCCCTTTCACTTTCACAATATCTATTATACACGGCAAGTGCAGCACTCACACCTTAATCTGGGAACCATTAACCCAGCACTGCACTACAAATTAATCACACACTGTAGTTTCATCTACCTTCAAACAAGACCCATCAAAAACTGCATGAAGCTTTCGGGGGCCATTTAGACACAAGTCAAAACAGTCTCTGAAGCAGAAGTTCTTTTATTCAGTTTCCCTAACATGAAGATAGAGAGAAAGAGAAAACTGATCCTTAGGACATTATAGGAGTAAATTATGTCTGTAAGCCTCAGGCAAAGGCTTGAAGCTCTACTTCATATTCTAAGTACATATTTATACAAACTTTCTGAAGTGTGATGCTCCCTTCCCATAAAATTTTTCAACTTTGGCAAGGAAAAGAACTCAAATATTTTTTACTATGCTCTTAATACTTAGAAATAAACTCCTCCACTTCTCCTTCGGAAAGGGCTTCTGGAAGATGATGCAATCACGGAGCTCTAACTTCATCTGTGGTCAGCGCACTTCCGTGTTCATACTTGAACGTGTTGCTAGAAGGCATGGTCTGTTTGAGGGAGGGGGGTCACTGGAGCCATGCCTTTATACGATGTGTTTTTCTCTGGCTCCTGCACTGCTTTTACTTCCAATCACTATGAGAGAAGTAGCCTTTCTCTTCCATGTCCCTCTACCATGACATTTTTGCCTACAGCCTGCCTACCATGGACTGAAACCTCTGGCACCATAACAAAAAATAAATTCTTCCCCCTTAAGTTGTGTACCTCAAGTATTGTATCCTGGTGATTAAAAATTGACCAATATGATATTTATTTTTTTGTCCAGTTTTATTGGATTGTTTTAAGATGGAAGTGGATGCAACAGAGTTGGATACAGAAAACTAAAAGGAAAAGCATAATTCTGCAGTTTCTATTTTAAGCACTCACATTCTTTAAATATTAAGATTTTATTTGCAGCATTTTTGTTGTGCAGAAAATAAAAATGCAATTTTTTATTCTATATCTTTGAATGCAATAATGGCATATAGTAGGAAAGGAAGAAAAATTATGTGATGCAAGACAAGCTGACATGGATTTAAAAGTTAAATCTGTTGTAATAAGTCTCATTGTTTTCCTGTGTGACTTTTGAGCACCATTTAAGCTCTTTGACCTTCTGATTTCTTATCTATATAACAAGAATAATTATTTCTGTCTCACATCATGTGTCTGATTTCTTGCTTGGCCCAGAGGCTGCACAGAAAAAACATTAGCTCTTATCCCATGAATGTCATTATTTTACTTGTGTTAGGCTTTTTGTTAGTCACAGAAAATGCAACATCAGCACTTTTTAAAGTTCAATATAAGGTTAGACCATAGTTCTTTTAAAATCTATTGTAATTAATAACACCATTAATTCTATACATCTTTTTTCCTGAGTGGAGATTACTGAAGTTGGTATTAAACATTCAGCTAACTAATATGTGATTCAGAGTTCAGTTACAGAGAAGAGAATACATTCTATTTTTGTTGGCAGAGGGGTTTTATTGCAGAGGACTAGTGTTCATAGAAATTTGTGCAGAGCTAAAGAAAAAAATCTCTGGTCTGTTTCGGGATCTATTACAAAAAATACGATCAAGAACTGAAGAGGATTACAAAAACTGTTTAATATTGAGATCAGAAGGTGAAGGGACAAAAGTTAGACCTGGGAAAAGCTAAATAGATTAAGTAAACTAACAGCCAAGTGTGGAGAAGACTCAAGAGAAGCTGAGGTTGTATCGGAGGAGGAGAAGGACTGTCACAACTAGCTGGTGACCAGGAGCAGCAGCAGAGCCACCACCCGCATTCCTGCACAGACTCTGCCCTTTGTCTGTCCTCCAGAGTTAGATACTAACTTCAGAAGCAGGAGCTTCCTTGGCACCCTTGTGCCTGCCTCACCTAGTGAGGGCTTTTCGTTCTTTGAAGTAAATACCCAGCCTCCCCACCATATCTTGTAGCTTCATTCTTCTTGGCCTCAGCATGAGAACCCAGAGTGCAGAGAGCCTGGTGACAGTACCTCTGAACTGCCCAGTAGCACTGCCACTCCTCTATCGTCACCCTCATGTGCAAAATGCATGCCCCAAACACTGCTAGTTTCCCCACATAATTGAATTTCAGATGCACATTTTGTGCATATATTTTATTTATATACACAGTATACAATATTCTGTGTCATATTTGAAGTTCCAGTTTTCAAGAAGACTAAAACTTAATTTTTTAAGGTTTTGTGACCTTCTATAAAGGAATTTCCATAGAAAGAAGTTAGAATGGATCATTAATAAAATAATATTGTATATACACTACATTCCATCAGTTTTACCACTTGATAACCTATTGTGTTCTTCAAATTAGAAAAAAATAATTAGTAACAAAAACTAAAAATATCTGAACATTTTTGTACAAATTGCTATATGTCAAGGCAGAAATAAGAAATATAGAAACCGTCCCACAATTTACTTCAAGAGACAGGGACTCACAAGGTGCTCCAAAAGGATGTCCTCAAAATCTAAGAAATCCCAGAAGCCCTCTACTTTAATAATTCACGTTTAGAATAAATACCATGATCCTGGGAATCAAACCTTTGCGTATAGACCTCTGACGACACTCGACATCCCAACGATAGCAGATACTACACTTCTTTCTAACTAGGATAATACTAAGATCTGTAATACTAGCTTACTTCCAAGTAATGCAGTGATGCATTTAATTTTGAGGCTTCTGAAGCCCCAATTTTACTACTGTTTAATATCATTGATTACGTCTAGTTACAATGATCATAATATTTATATGAAGCATAGTAATAAAATTTGTAACTACAAAGATTGAACTTATAACTATAACGATTAACATAAGAACTTCACTTTTTGTTACACCATGGTCAATTATCCAGAAATTATGATTATTATTGTTACCTACTTTGAAAACCATGATGCCTTTTCTTCTGGCCATTAAATGTGTCTATTTGACCTCTATATTCTGACATCTCATCATCTTTATTAAAATCGAAGAGACATCTATTCAACCTTTATCTCGTACTACAAAGAACAACAGATAGTTTGTTGTGCCTTTGTTCACCAATGAATTTCTCAGTGACTTGATAAGGAATCTCTCGAAGATTCATTATTAGAGGAGGCATTAATGTATCATTAAGTCATTCCAATACCTTCTTAGTATCCCTCCTTCTATGTTATATCATAGAAATTTTATTCTGTATATTTTCTAATTTCCATGTTTATATGTTAGCAAAAATGTAAATTAAGATTGAGTAAATTTGATCCTAGTTCATCTTCAGATTAATTTCTGCCTATGTGCATACTAGACCCTAGGTGGTCCTGCTAAGTAGTAAGAATAGGCATCTCCTTAAGACAACCACTATGTATGACATTAATCTAGGTCTTAGGGCAAATCAGAAATAACCTCAGCACTCAAGGAATAAAAACGTGCTTTTCTGGACAAAAAAAAAAAAAATCATTGGGCATTCCTGAATTGCAGTCAATTAAATCCACACAAATCATTCTAATTTTTGAGATTGCATTATTTCTGAGTAAATATACTAATTTTCTCATTTGACACCTGGGTAAGTGGTGAATGTTTCCAGTATCTTAATAAAGTAATCAATAGCATCTGGCTTCCTGCTAAGTATTGCTAATTACTACCATTTTCTCAGATATTTCCATGTTTTGCTTTTCTAGATTTTGGGGTAGGATTATACTTATGACCCACATGAGGTTGGATAAAACCACAGTATTGGTTATATCCAATAAGCTAGGAGAGGAATTGTGTATACAGTTGATGGCATAAGACATCTTTCTTGTTCTTTCTGTTTCTTTCTGTCTAGCATAGCCGCTATGTTTAGTTGGTAGTTGCTACAAAAACCGGAACCTCCTGCAGATTGAGAAGAGAGCCTCCAGCTCACCAGCATTGGTATATGTTTTCAATTACTTTTTTCTGTGTTTTTTTAGATTTGGGAGAATTTCTACTAATTAGCATTGTTTAGCTCATTCTGACTGATACTCTGATTGATAGCTATTAGACATACAGTTATACTGAATAGGAGACTGCAAGTTTTTCATGGTCCTGACAGAAATTCTCTGGACCTGGAGTAGTGTTTTGAATAAGATTCTGAAACTTGAGTTTTCCTTTCCTAAATTCTGAAATACAGTTGAAACCATTCACTCACTCTGGAGGTCACACCTTCTTCTTTCTTCTCAGGAGGGAATATTACAATAGCTAAATAGCTGATGAAGTTCCTGACTTCAAGAAGTCTTTCTTTCTAGGAGACTTCAGGTAATCACTCAATTTGTTCTTGTGCCATGGCACACAATGGAACAACAATGCTCTGACTTCCAGTGATAGCAGGATCCTCACTCCTTTCGAAGATCATTAGGTCAGATACTAAATCCCAGTGCTCCATTTCCTTGTGTATACTGCTAAGCACATGCATTTATCAGTCAGAGTTTAGTAACAAAGACAGACGTTCTCAAATTTGTATAAGCAGAATAGAATATATTATAATGTCTTAAGTCCCTTACTAATTTATTGGGAATTTTTAGGAATAAAGTCTAGGTTGAGATTGCAAGAATAACTTCCAAGTCAACAACAGAACTTTCACAGGGGTTCTTTTCGTGTTATCATCAGGAAGCCACCTTTTGACCCAGGAACTGCTTACTTTAACTTCTTGCATCAGAATGACAACCTCCCCCCCAACTTAAATGTCTTGTACTCAGCTTTTCTCTGCATTTATCTTAAGTCAAGATTTTTGAATTCAAGTCTCATTCTAATGTGTCTAATTTGAGGAACTTAAATCATAACTAGATGTCTAGGTGTCAGAATCTTGCTTTTTATGTTTTGTTCAGACTTTTAGTTCATTCTCAAGATTAAGTCTATGATTTGTGCTAAATTGGAGAAATACAAAGATGAATGACATCAGCTCAAAGCCTTCAGAGGCTGACCATCTACACTGTTAAGTGGACTAATCAATAGCTACAGTAAATTAGACATTAACTCTAGATCGGGAAGGCAGCACTATGCTGTGGGGTTGATTTAACTTTTCATGGGTATGGAGTGGATATTTAGGGACAGCTGCATAGATAAATTTAAACCATATCTTAAAGAAATATTTTCTGGTCTTAGATGAAAAGGAAAATGCATTATTTGGGAAGAAAAAATGGTATGAAAAGTTGAGTGTGTTGATGGCAGTATACAAACCCGGACCATGTTTGTAATGAGCATTTGTTGAAGTAAGAACAACTTGCAAAGTTTATAAAAGTAAATAAAACAGAAATCAGGAGAGTTAATGGTTTTAGGTTGTGCAGATCCTTCTCAACCAGTTTTGAGCAAATCACAATGAGAATAAAGTATATGCTTCTAGGCCAGCTCTCTTAATTGCTGATATAAAATCATTCAGCATTTTCTTTTCCCTCTTGCTTAGCTCTTGATGCCAAGGAGATGACTGCTCCAATTTTAGGAAATGTACAAAAATAGAACTCTGTACAAAGATAGCCCATAGTCATATCTTTATAATGATATCTAGAAACACTGACTAGGATCGGTTATATATAGCATACCCAGCTGGATTCTGATAAAATTGAACACTACACAAGAGTTATGACATATTAAGAAGTATATTTTTAGGCCCTTTCCCAAGTTGCAGACATAAAACTCTTAAAAATTCACGTGTCATAGGGGTGATAGGAACATCTTTTGTTGAAGTATTTATTGTTTGTCCTGGGTTCTCAACACAAAATCATCTAAAATTCTTCAACAGGTGATAGGCATGGTTTGCATGTTATTGATATGACTGGATAGGTGACAGTTTTTGTATGTGATTGTTGTGACTGGTCGCTAAAAGACCTTGCTATGACCAGTCTCTGAAGTGCACATACCTTGCCTTAGTGAACCTACAGGATATGCCTTACTCCACATAGTGAAGGTTATTATTGAAGTCAAATACAGGTGGTGACCACAGAGCAGTAGAATTGTTTGGTATGGGGAAATGCCCCTCATATCAGTATGAAAGGTATTAAGTACATAAAATAAATAATTGGCTTTTCCTCTGTAGAGTCTATGTCTACTGGAGTTAAAGCAATTGTTCAAAGGAGAAGGCTCATTTTAGAAATATTGAAGCAAGGATATGAGAGGACTTGGTTGAAAAATGTATAGAAATGGAGAGGGACTACACTAAATTCAAGACTGCTCCTTGGCATTCTGAGGAATATGCACTGTGGCACATGGAACACAAATATTTAATGCTCACCAAGTGTCTCTGTGTGTCCCCATAGCCACATACTCTTGCAATTAGGTAGGGTCTACTGCCTGCTCCTTGTTAATGATTCCCCGGCATAAGTGACATAGGACTTCTGCGAGATAAAGAAACAGAAGAGGTAGGTAACTCTCAGTGTCCTTCTTCCCTCACCCTGTTGATAGTGGAGGCCTAAAGCTGAGACAATGAAACCAGTAAACCCGAGGCACACAATCCAGAGCATCCTTGATGAGAGGAGGATCTTGAGAATGTCATCCACTCTTCATCTTCATCGTCACACACAGTGAATTAAACAAGAAAAGAATTTGTCACACGTGAATATACTGTGATTATGTATTTCGTTTTTTGTCGTTATTTTAGCCTTCTTTCAATCACTTTACCTTCACTAAGACAAGTGGTTAGGGAAATAACAGAAAATTTTTTTTAAATAAAAGAAAATTTATTGAAGGCCAAATGTCAGTCATCATTTTGAGTGCTTTCAATAGAACAGCCAGAAGAAAAAGATTTATGCTTTTAAATTTTATTTTTGTACATGACATTGATATACAGGGAAACTATGAGTTTCCCTGTATACCAATGTTACTATGAGATAGTAAACTATGAGTTTGAAATTCAATTTTTTTAGTTTATAATTTTTATTGGTACATGTTTGTAATACATAATGACATTTCAGACATCTTGCTGTTTTATTGCAATGCAATTGGCAGAAATAGATAACTCATGTTTAAAATATAAATTTGATCAGGCTTGACATAATCATAAAACTATCACTGTGATTGGGATAGATATTATACCCATTTATTTTGTGTCATGTTATGAAAAACTTCCCTACTTTTTCCTCCTTGTACTTTCTCAATCTTTGATCTGCTTCATGCCAATACACATCGATTTAAATACTCTAGAGGACCCCAAACTCAGGCCATAGGTGAATCCAAGTCCATGGACAATGAGGGCCCGACCATGGGGCAGCAGCAGCTGGGGAGCAGGTGGGTAGGTGCAGCTCCCTCTGTATTTACAGTCACTTCTCAGCATCTGCATTCCCCACTGAGATCCCCGCTTCTCGGATCAGCAGCGGCAGTGGCTTCTCATAGGAGCTTGAAGGCATGGAGCAGGCATCCCGCATGCAAGAGATCTAGCTGTGCACTTCGTATGATGATCTAGCGCCTGATGATCTGAGATGGAGTGAAGACAGTGGTGCAAGTGCTGCGGAGCAGCTGCAGATAAAGATTAAGTTAGCAAACAGGTTTGACTACAGAGAGTATAATAAATCCATTATTTGCAAACTCATATCAAAGCCCTATCCGGAGATGGCAGAAACAATTAGACTGCATCTGTTGACAGGCTTTAGAGTAGAAAATGAACGGATGTACCTTAGTTGTACAGGTGTACCTGCTGGCGGTCTTCATATTGGAAGCTGTGATTTGTTTCAGTTCCCATGTGACCTGCTCATTATTTTCCTTACCACTTCCATCTGTGCCTCCTGCCCGAGCTGTCATTTGTCTCAGTGACAGTTAGAGCACAAAATATCCCCACCCAAGATGAATGAGACACAAATGTCACTGTAGAGTTTCTTTGCAAAGGCGAGAAAGATTCAATGACGAGACAGCAAAAGACGCTAAGACTAACAAAATATGCATTAAAAACATGGAACATTCTACTGAAATCACAGGTTTGTTCCTGATGATTCCTGTTTTTCACTGTGTGTAGTATGTGGCAACTGGCTACCCAGAAAGCCATGAATCACTCCAAAAAGTTCACCACATGGAGACCAAGCAAAGGAACCCAAGGAAAACTTAAATAATGAGCACAAATAGAAGCAATTGTTGAAGGCTGTCAATGTATCCAGTAGATCTGCACTGAGAACACTTAATTACAAACCTCACTGCTAAAACACAGCAGCCCTTAAGCACTGGTGAAGAGCTAATCTTGCTTGCTGCTAAGGACATTTGTTGTGAACTTTCACAAGACTTTTGATACATATAAATTCAAGTGAGTTTTCATAGTTTCCTCTCTTCTTTCCTCTCCTCTCCTCTCCCCTCTCTTTTCTTCCCCTCCCCTTTTCTCTCCTCTCCCCTCTTCTCCTTTCCTATCTCTCCTCTTTGCCTCTTTTTTTCTTTGTTCCTCATATTATTTTTTCAGTTTTCTTTTGAATTAGATATTTTTCTTATTGCTTCATTTTATCTTCTTTTCTGGATAATAATTATTTTGTTGTGTCATAGTATATAGCATACTTCTTTGACATTGTAGTCTACCTTCAACTAATGCTTCATATTGCTTATCAGAAGAATTCGATTGTTGTATTTTTTCTGTTTTAGACTATTGCTATCCTGTATAACTAGCAATATATTGATATTACTTTTTAGTCAATTGTCTTATAAAGAGATATTAACAATTCAATAAATGTACTTACCTGGAGCCAGGGATACAGCTCAGCTGTGTAAGTTTAATGCCCCGTACAGCCGCCCCCCAAAAATATGTGTATATATATATATATATATATATATATATACACACACACTTACAGATTTACTATTTCTGGTGTTATCCTTTTGTGTATATTTCCATTGTGTATATTTCCAAATATATATATATATATATATATATATATATATATATATACCTCTATATATTTGCATTTGTTTTCCTTCTATTTTAAAAAAAATCCTCTAGCATTTATTGTACTGTGGTCCTACTAGCACTGAATTCTTTCACAGTTAGTATAATTGAAAAGTCTTTCTTTCATATTCCTTTTTCAAATTCCACAAAATTCACTATTTTAAAGTATACAATTCAGTGGTGTTTTGTGTACTCACAGTGCTATGTACCCATCAGCTTTATTAGGTTCTAACTGCCTAGCTTTGAAAACAATTTTCCCTGAATGAAATTTTCATGTTTGTAATTTTATTGTGCTTCAAAAATGTTACTGCAATATTTTATCACTTGCAGTATTTTCAGAGAAAACTATTTTTATTTTTATATCTTACCAGATATGGTATTTATTGATTTCAACATTTTTACTTTATTATTTGGTATAATTTGAGTGTGATTCATTTTGTGTAGATTTCTTCATAGTTTATATACTTGGGGGTAATCTTAGCTTCTTATTCTGAGTTTATCTCCTTAATCAAATATAGATAGATAGGTAGATAGATATATGCATATATATATATATATATATATATATAATCATTGTTTAAATATTGTGTCTTAGTTTTCTCATTGCTGAGACAAAATGACAACCAAAGTCAAAGGAGGAAATGTACATGGGTCACAGTTTTTAAAGGTTTCAGTTCATAGTAGGCTAGTTCTAACGGAGGGTAGCACAGCAAAGTAATGTCACAAAGGAGAAACAGCTCATGATGGGCAGAAGGCAGAAAGGCATAGAGCAGCAGATTAGTAAGGAAACAGCAGCCTGCCACTCTCATTTACACTTTCCAGGTTACTTGCCTTTTGTGTGTTGCTACTCACACTGAGAATGGGCTACCACATTATCCAGACACAGAATCATGTGAATTCAGTCAGCAGAGTAATTTTATTAGTCACATGCTCTTAATCTCAGTATCATGCATTTAATTCCAGCATCATACACCCTAGATCCAGTCTCCTCTGACAAGCCCCACCTATGGCTGTATGAACCTTTGGGAAGACATCTAGACATAACATTCTGAACCTGGGCCCTTAAAGACTCATGCACATCTCTTTATGCAAAAGCATTGAGTTCATCTCCAAGAGTTTCCAAAGTCCTAAGAGTTTTGGCATTGTTGAAAATGCAAATCTAAAATATTCTCTGAGAATTTAAGACACACTTTGCTGCAAGCCTCTGTACAAATGGAAAGAAAGTTAAGCACTTCCAATGTACAGTGGCATGAGATAGGCATCCCCATTTAAGGAAATAGCAAAGAATGGGATTAAGGCAAATCCAAACTCCAGCAAGGCAACCATTAAGTCCTATATTTCCAGCATCTGAGACAGTCTGTAGCAAGACATGCACTCTAAAGTGTTGGGTGGCTCTAACCCTATGAGACTGCATGTGGTAGCAGCTCTTATGGCTTCTCTCTTAGACTGCCTTTGGCTTTGCTCACTCATTGCATATTTCCTCAGAAGATCCACATTCTTAGCTTCTTTGGCTTTCTTATGTCTCCAATGCACCTTTGACTTCCCACTGACAGCTTTATATATTGCCCTCTCTGTGCAGACTGCCTGGCCTGTAAGGCCTTCTTTTGAATCCTGGGTGGAAGCTTTCCTTACCCCACAGCTCTTGCATTCTGTATGCAACTAAAGCCAGAAACATATGGATGAATGGTAGTAGCAGGCTTCCTTGTCTCTTTTGCTTATGAACAAAATGCCAAGGAAATATCCGTGGACCATCACCATTATGGAATATGATACTCTGGGGCTCTGGTCTCAAAGCAGTCTTTCACCTTTGTAACTCCAGAGCTACAAAATCTTAAGTCCTCTACTTCTGAAGTCTTCAGGTCATTTTTTTTTCTGTTCCTTTTAAGCAATTGAATTCTCCTATTCTCCATCTTTGCTGTCCACAACTTTACTAGAGCTTACTTCCTGGCCAAATGCACATTTTAAAATCATTTTATGGGCTCTTTGCTCTTGATTCTCAACATAAATCAGACTAAAAGTCCTCCACAGATGCTATGCCACACTTTCAACTTTAGATTGCCTTGAAATTTCCTCTCAAAGATTAATTAGTTTGCCTCCTTTAATCTCAACCTTAGGCAAAGCTTCTGGGAACAAAAAATTGCAGACAAACTTTTTTCCAAGGCCTAACACTCATGATCCAGTGTTGAAATCCAGTGCAGTCCTTCTTCACAGAAGAACTCTACCAAACCTTATCTTCAGCAGCATTATTTCTATAGCTTTCCGGTTCTGAGCTCTGACCAGAAACTCCCAGTAGTATAACTTAATGCCTACCAGCTACCTCTTCAGCCAGCATCCCAAACCTTTCTAAAGCCTTCCACAAGCCAATTCCAAAGGCATGATCAGGTACAATCACAGCAAAGACTTCCCTTCTCTGGTACGAAAATCTATCACACCTTTCTTATTGCTAAAATAAAATGCCCACACCCCCAATTAAAGGATAAAAAGTTAATCCTGCATTACAGTTTGCAAAGGTTTGAGTTTTTAGTAGGCTGGCTCTGTGACAAGGGGGCAGAGTAGAGGGTCATCACAGTAGAGAAACACTTCATTGCAGGGAGAAGGCAGAAAGGCAGCAGAGCAGCAAAATAATGAGGAAACAGCAGCATCCTGCCTCTCCCTTTTATCTCTTCCAGGCGACCTGCCCTGTTCAGTGGTTCTATCCACAGCAAGACGGGCCTGCATGCTAGCCATACCCAGAACTATGCCAAACCATTCAACAGCTTAATTTAGTAATCACACATCTTTAATCCTAGTGTCATGCAATTAATTCCAGCATCACAGCCAAGATTCGACAACCTCTGAAAGCACCAGTTATGACCACATGAGATTTGTGGGAACATCTATACACAAGCTATAACATACTCTTTCCATCTCCTCAAGCTTTCCCTCAATATATTACAACATCTGAAATGGTACCTGCTCATTGAAGTAATTTTTTTAAATTCAAACCTTATTTTTCTCTGTGTTTTATTTGGATATTTTCTACTGCTAAGCTACAAACTGACTAATTTTTCTTCTATCATTTATAATTTGTTGTCAAGCTTATGTAGTATGTGTTTTATCACAGATACTATAGTTTTAACTCTAAAATTTAATGTCTGTCTTCTTTTGTCTGTCTTTACTGTTTCTATGTAAGTATATGAACATTTGGGCTATAGTAATAAGTGTTTTACTGGTTGAAGCTGTCATCTCTGTGACTGTTCTAGGTCATTGATTTTTCAACATTTCAATATTGATCATTTTGAAAGTGAAGAAATGGAGATTTTGAAAAATTGCCAATGAGAAGATAGCAAATCATTTATGTAGCATCATTAAAGGTGTGGGAAAATAGTGCACACAAAACAATGTGTCAAGGCTGAAGCCTCTCACTATTGGCTTAAAATTCTAGATTTTGGTGGTTTATTCAACTTTCCATTCCCATTGCCAATCCCTACTACAGTCCAAAAGGTAGAATTCAAAACCATTGCAAAAACTGAGTCCACCAAAGGCTCAATCTGCATCAGTCTGCAGACCTTCACCAGGAAGAGTGTTGAGCTGTCTGTTTCTGCCCTCAAACTAGATAGGGAGGGAAAAAGAGAAATGGCTACTCCCACTCGGTAGAGCTCCAAGCCAAATTTGCAATCTATAACACCCCAAAATGCAACATAAAATAAATATAAAATGATGCAATCAGTAAAGCACTTTGTGTGGAGTCATTTGAAGCAGTTATCTTAAACTGAAAAATTCCTTCAATTATTTTAGCTCTGTTTAAATTTCAGATTGCTGAGACCTTAATATTCTTTATTATAAGCAATGTTTTTCTTGCTCTATTTAACTATATATATATATATATATATATATATATATATATACTTATATTTTTATGTTTATCTTTCACCTCTGGTTCTCTATCCAAGCAATTATATCCTAATATCTAAAATATATGTGCAATTAGTTGTTCAATCAACTAAAATACAGACATTATTAAGATCATTTTGTAGTCAACATTTCTTATTTTGCATATTGCTTTAAGATTTCTACTGGTTGCCAGGAGTTTAGCTCAGCAGCATAAGTGCTTGCCTGGCAAGCATGAGGTCGTGAGTTCAATCTTTGGTTAAAAAAAAAAAAAATATATATATATATATATATACACATACTGGGCAAAATATTGTACCTGGGAGACAACATATTGCTGAAATGCAAACCTCTGGAGTCATAGAGTATTTTAGTTTTAATCTTATCTATCCTGTTTACTTGTATATATGAGAGGATCTTTCAAAATTTTAAACCTCAGATTTCTTATTTTTGCATTAGATGTAAAACAATGTACTTCATTTGTTGTTGTGAGCACTAAATCAAGTAATTCACAGCAAATCACCTGTATGCTCAGCATATTATCAACTGATTTGTATAAAGTTAGTTCTCTTCCTGGTAGCTTGTATTTTCAGTTATGTTCTTACTGCCTGTCAGACAATTTGGGCCTATCTGCTAGAATTTTCAAATCATCTTCTTTAAAAACTTTTAAAAATTTGTCTTAGTTACTTTTTTCTCATTGCTGAAGCAAAATATCTGATACTCCAAGTTGAAGGGGAAAAGGCTTGTTTAGTTCACAGTTTGTGGAGGTTTCAGCCCAAGATCAGCTGGATCCAAGGCAGGGTAGCAAGGCAGATGGACAATATTTCACGGTGGCAAAAGACAGCAAAAGCAACAGCAAAAAGGGAAGACCAAGCTTATTTTCAGTCCCTTGTGTTGTATGCAGGCCAGCCATCCTGGAGTGGGGACAGCACTCACACCCCCAATTCCAGCACTAGACAATAAGCCAATCTCAAACTCTATATTCAGCCACTCCCGTGACTTCAGGAGGCATTGGGGGCACATCCAGACATAAACCATAACAATGCTGTTTTTGGAAATTTGTATGTTAGGGCAGTTAAGATTACTATTTTTTTCTAAAAGTCATAATAGCTTCAGTTGGGTAAAATTATAAACTTTGATTTCAAAAGACTAATAAGTGTTTTTATAACCTCTGTCCTATTATAACTCTTTTGGAAATATTTTGATTGAAAATCAGAGATAATTTTATTTGCCTGATTTTTCTGTGCTTGTCTTTTAAAAATAAAATTTAAAAATCTAAATCTCATTCATTACAAATTAACAATCTATTGAAAATGTTGGAAGCATCACAAACACAATCTCCAATTCTCACAGAAGGATCTGTGTCTAAATCCCAGAGCACACATGGGTAAGTAGTTGTGAAGGTAAAATCTTTGGAAAAAATTTGGGGAAGTCTTTTCAAGAATACAATTGACTTAAAATACAGGCTCCTTAATTCTTTTAGTGTGTAATGATTTTATTATGAAACAAGATTTATGAGGTATCTTGCTGCCATTTTTCTTGAGATTTTCTAATCAGGTTCAATTTTCAATTGTAGCTTTTTCTAAGTGAACATCCATTGAAAACCCATCAAAAATTTTGTACACAGAAATTGGATAGAGCAAAATCCTGCCTACTTTAGTGGAGACAATTTTTCCATTTATTATTTTCCAATATTTGTACTATAAATCAATAATGGGACATGCAAGTATTTGTTGCATAAGAAGTTTCTACTAAGTTGTTATGTAGACAAAAATCCTCCATTCAGCTACCAGAGAAACATTACAATTGTTGTTTCTTCTTTCCCTATGAGTTTCTTATTTATATTTGAAATTTCTAATAATAAAAGTACTACATTTTGTATATAAGTCCCCTAAAGGCCAATGTGTTAAGGGCCTAGTCTCCAACTCAGTATGTTATTGGGAATTGGCAAAACTTAACAGACTGAGCTTAGTAAGAAGGGAGTTAGGTATTTTGGGACTTTTCCTTGAAAGGCATATCAGGTCCCTGGCCTCTCTTCCTTCTGTCTCTCTTGTTTCTTGGCCACTGTAAGATGACTAATTCTCTCTGCCATGTTCATCTGCCATAGTGTACTACCCTATCATAGCCACAAAACAATATCACCATTTCATTACCAAATCTAAGAGCCAAAATACACAAATCTTTCCTTTTGATGAGTTGGTGGTCTTGGATATTTTCAGTGTTGATAGAAATCAGACTGACAAGCAAAGTTAATGTTTAATTTGTTATATGACAGTTATTATTACCAATATAGTACATACTGAAGTAAAATACATTAAAACTGCAGTAAAATCAGTAAAATTGGCTAATAAGTATTCATAAATAAAATCAACAGACAAATCTATTAGTGGATTTGAAGTAGAAGTACATGTGTTTATCATCAGTAGTATATGTAGAACATTGGTGAAGAAAAAGGTAAATTCTGATAGATTATTGTGCAGCAAACATTCATTTATATCTACTCACCACGATTGGTACATAATATCAAGTTCAGTGATTTTTGATTTGGCTATGGAACTTGCTGTGATAAACTGGAATTGTAATCAAAATAATAATAAGCAAGATATAACTACATATGTTAAGAATCACATTTCTGAAAGGTCTTCTTGAAGCTTCTAACCTCTATGATAATAAAACCAAACCACAAATAGTTCCTACAGTTGGAGCTTAAATTCCTGATCCAATTCACTTCAAAAGTTCCGACTAAGAGCACAGTGTCTATGAGTGACATCTTGATCTAAACCAACTGGAAGTATAGGTATAAACAATAAAACATCAAGAGAAAAATACTGTTACATTTATAAGACAGCCTTATAATGTGCAAAGATTTTCAAAGACACAGAAAAGAACCCTTGATTTTTTAAACAAAGAAACCCAAATTTTTGCAGAAAAATAAATGCCACTATTACAGTAGAAAGTTTGTGAAGCACTAGCAAATCTTCACTGGTGTTTATCAAACACATCTTTTTCAAATGTAAAATCTCTAGATTTTTAACTCCTCTTTTTCTTCTCATTTCTTTTTTCAATTTTCCACCCAATTTTCATGATTAAATAGGAAATTAGCAGTTAGTGTCCATTTCTTAACTTGCAGTCTGCCAAGGAAATTGACAGCACTAGATTCAAAAGTAAAATTCATACCACTCCAATCATATTAATAGAAGTGAAAACTTTCCAAACTCTGTCTAATCACCAAAAGAGCACTTTTCAGTTACAATTCATCTTGACCTTATACCACTTAATCTTATTAGTTTTTATTTCCTGTTTCAAATTGTCTTCTTTGGCTTACATGACTTTGTATTGTACAAGTCTTCTATTTATTGAATCTTTGTTACTTCTTTTTATTTACATGAGCACCTCCTGTCCAGTGCAATGATTTAAATAGAGCTATGCAATTTTGTTTTTCTTCTCATTTGCCTTTATCTACCTTGTTTACTATGGCAACCCACGCACTTGCCTGGATTTGCTGTTCCAAAATGTATTTCCAATTCTCCATTCCTTTCTTCACTTGGGCTCAACTCTCTTCACATTCCTTACTATAGTTACTGCTTATTTGTGATATAATGAAATGTAATTTTGTGCATTTCTTCCCTATGTTGAAATTTCACACCCTTTAAACATCCTTTAAAGATGTTTTATTTTCAAATCCCACATGGACCTTTCAGAGTGTTGTGGATATAAACGATCAGTAAATATATTCGCATTTGCTACTGCATAACTTGTTTTAAAGGGCCCCATTGAGAACCATTTAAGGCCTGGAACTCCTCTTGAGATCATTATTATCTTAACTCAAGACAAACAAACTGGGATTTGTGATAGTGTCTCTGATGAACCAAGAAAAACTAACTGTACTTGCCATGGAAGTAGAATATATGGAAAATAAAGCAGCTGGGATGCATCCACAAAGATTAGTCTGATCTTTAAAAAGGCAAACACATTGTGTGAGCACATGTAGACAGTGTTAAGTGAAACATTCTACTGTAGTAAAGTGGAATGTACTAAGTATCTTTTTGTTCATTCTACATGCAGAGTCATTTGGATCTATCATCCTAGAAGATCCTTCTTGACTGTGGAGCACTTTTCTGGATCTCTCTTGTTTAGGTAGGTTGTGGGTATCTATTCTTGACAGTATGAGTTAGCTACTTTTGAGGAAAGTGAAGTATGAGGGACACACTATTTTATAGCCAAAAAATATCATCCTTAGCATTTGTTTACTTTGAGCTCGTTCTCTGGAATTCAGGTACTGAGGCAACCCATCTTTTCAGGTATAATTTTATTCTTAAAGAATATCACCTTTAAAGGTATGAAAATACTAAAGGAAATACTACTTTAATAATGATAATGAATTTCAAGACAAACCTGCACATGGGGAAATCAGTAAATTCTAAAAGAGTGTCAAATTGAGTTACTGTGTCCTCTGAGTAGAGATTCCTTTTCAGATATTTTCTAAATCACTTGTAAGTCAAACAATGTAAAATACACAAAATGTGTTGGGTTTACTCTGGTGGGAAATGTAATCTCCATTTATTCACAATGCTGATTTTTGAACATTAATAAGAATACAGACTTTTTGAAACTTTAAAAATATATCCTTCTTAACACATTCTAGTAAGTGTGTAATTACTAAAAATTTATTTTCTCAATATAAGTCACCAATATTGCAACCTAGTCCTTGACATTTGCCTATCCTGTGCCACAGAGCTGACCCAGAGGACAGTGTCGCAAGGGCGACACATTCCGCGGGGTTCACTCCACTTGGTCCCTGAGCGTCCCCAAGGGCAGAATTTGCTCCAAGACATCCACAGTTCCCGTTTTCTGATTTTTATACCTAAGGAATTTCATTACCTTTTCATTAGGGGTCTAAGAAGAGTAGGGAGCTCTTACTTTTAGCATAAAAAAAATAAAACACTTTTTAATTCCAATTTTGACTTTACTACTTTCTTTTTCTGATTCAATACATTTAAGTATTACGGTACCAATTTCATACTGATTCTGTCTAAAATATGATTGGTTTGCCTTTTAAATATTTTTAAATTTGTGAAACTTTGCAGTAAAATGCATACATGGCCTTCAAGGCCTTTGCTGAGAGACAGAAGTAAAAATATAACACCTATTTGAAGGCAGTATATGGAGCCCCTTTAAGTATTTAAGTTTGCCCTTACTACCTTAGAGTTCTCCCTTAAATTGTCTTCAAGTTTTTACAATTTTTTATATTTCATTAGTACATATGGCAGTACATACTGATCACACTCCTTGTGAGGACTGGGTTCCTTTACATAGCACATCTCAAAGCCTTTGATCCTGCCCTCCGTCTCCCAATCCCCTTCTCATCTGCAAAGCACCTATCTCACTAATTCTCATTATCTACCTTTTATTTTGCTTTTTATTTATACATTGGATTCTCCTGTAAGAGAAACTATCTGATATTTAAAGCTTGTGTGTCTAATTTATTTCATTTAACATTATGTTCTTGGGGTGCATACATTTTCTGACAAATGATTCAAGTTTATCCTCCCTTATGGCAGAACAATACTCCACTATGCATAAATACCTCATTTTCTTTAAATTATCTTTAAAATATTACTGAGGCATTTTCAAAAGATTTACAAAGCACACATTCAAATGTGAGACTGAATGGGTAATTATAATAATGCTTATTCTGCATTTTTGCTTTACAGATGTCTGCAAAAATAATACTCTTTTAGGAGAAGACAAAATATTAGAGTTATTGCACTTGGTCATTGTAAGAATGGGTTCCAACCTTATTCCTTCATGTGATTTCAACTGTTATAAGAACCTTTTTTTATTCCTAAAAACATGTTACATTGCTGCACTACATATTAGGACACTGGATTTTAATATTATTTGCATAACTTTCTTGTATTATTTTTAAACTTCAAAATCATATTCCACTGAATATGTGCTTCTTAATATGATTCCATATTAATTATTTTGTTATAGTCAACTTCTATTTTCCATATAGATCATGAGATCTAGAACACTATTTCCTATTTCTCAAGTTTTCATAGCTATAAATTTGCAGAAAAATAGAAATTGTACTGAAGTTACTTAAATTGCTTTTTTCTCACAGTGCGGAAGTGACACTGTCTTTGCATCTAATTCAAGGAGGATGATTTACTTAGTATATGTAGTTCACTCAACTCAGACTCCTTGTTTTCCTCATCTCACCTTACCTTTATCCTTCAAGTGTGGGGTCCAGCCCCTCTGTGCATATGGACTATACATAGGTGCTCTGTGATTTATGGTAGGGTTACATACCAACAAACTCATCATGAAAGAAACTATACACTGAAACCAGTGACCGCTGATAATGCAAAAGCTGAAAATAACCTACCAAGCATCCTAGCTGAATGGCACAGTGCACTGCAGAGTACCTGGGGCTCACGGCTTTGTGCTATTGCTTGTGCTTTGTGCTATTGCTTGTGTTGCAAGCCTGTATTAGACTGTAAATCACTAGTGGGATAAAAGATCAGAATACAAAGTAAATTGACCACTGCTGAGTGCATAGCACTGCCATACACCATCAACAGTAGAGAAATTGTAAGGTGAAATATCATAGTTTGGAGATTATACCTTGTTTTTGCTCATGTCAACAGTATAAACCAAAATAGATGACCAATCATGGTAATAGAGTGTACCTATTATGATTTAATATCATAAATAGTTTTCTGGGAATAAGAAATACAATAGAAGAATCTCCTCAGGCTTATTCACATGGCCAGAGAAAAATAAACATTTTTTTGCTGAAGTGATTTATTAGTGAAGAGACATCCTGCAGAAGTGAGTTCTTCTTTTTCTTCCTCTCCTCTCCCGCTTCTTTACCTTTATTCTCTTCATACTCTTTCTTCTTCTTCTGTTCCTCCTTCTCCTTTTAATTCATCTTTTTCTTATTTTTGCAGTTAAATATTTGAGATATAATTTCCACTCTCTTGCTTTAAATGCAAATTATTTGAAAATTATTCTGATAATTATTAATTATATTATTAATTATATAAAATACTTATTAGAATATTATACTGCTTTGCTTTTCTTGCCTATGAAATAAGATAAATAAACTACCTACTTATAGGAAATTGGGGGACAATGTGTAGGAACTTCTCGGGACGTTACTTGCTGTGGCTTCCTGGAGAATCTGCACTGGTGCGGGGATGCAGCACAGTGCTAGAGCACCTTCCCAGTGAGCCCTGCACTCCATCCTTAATATGAAAACAGGTGATTGCTACGTGGCTGAGTAATTATTGCACATAAGGTATTTATTGATGAGAGTGTCTTAGCAAATTCAGTTAGTGTAATTTGTCTTAGTATACCTTAGATAAGCTGAGTAGTTTGAATTGACATGTCACTGGGAATAATTACTGAAATTTCTGTTTGTAAATATAGAAAACTACGTGATGTTCCATAGTAAAACATTAGAGAACAGTAGTTGAGCATGTCTGTAACAGGATGTTAGAAACAAGGCGCTGTTCCTCATTTTACTGCTTAGTGACAACAGAAAAAGCAGCTACCCTAAGGCTCCGCAAAGTGGACAAAAAAGGGAAATTTCAGAGGAATACTGAAATTGAGCGAAATGGACAGGGACAGGCAAGTTACTCATTTAAAGATAGGATAGTTTGGGTTTTTTGTTTGTTTTTGTTTTCTTTTTTACATTTTATTTTAAAGAGAGTAAAATTAAACGTAACGAAAAAGAACAAAACATATCATAAGAAACAATGTAAGAGACACAGATTTCAAAGCAAGAAAACCAAAGATCTTCACTGTTTATCACATTGTTTCTTGTTTTCTTCTAACTAGTTGTCCATATCTTCACACACAATGAATTCATACAAAACAACATAGTATAGAACTGATCAGAACAGGATAATGAAGGCATTTTAGGTCTTCAAGACCAGACAATAATGAAGTCAACAATGATGTCACTCATTCTCTTCAAAATAGCTGTCCATACCTTCACATATGCTGAAATTAAAGAAAAACAAAAACAGACTAAAATCACTCCGAACAAAGAATAATAGTATTGCTGGATTTCACATCATGACACTACTGAATCAGCACTGGGTAATGTAGTGTCCCTTTTTTTTCAAAGTAGCTGTTCATGTCATAGTGCATTATATTATCGATTCTCATAAATTGTTTAGAAGTTCTATGTATGCATGAATCTCTACATGTATACCTATCCTTTCTCTATTAGAGGGGAAAAACAAAACAAAACAAGACAAAACAAAACAAATTCCTATAAAAACATGAAAGGAAAAAGACATAAAAACAGCAATAGCAAAGAGCCCAAAACACAATATAGGCCTTCAAAACAAGGTGGTATGAGCTTAACTAGGGTGTTTATTTTACATAATGATCTTCAAAAGTTCCTCAGATCACCATACACTAATATGCACAATTGTTCCAATTGTATGAATGTTAACTATTTTGTTCTAAGAAATTACAGAATTTGTAGCACAATCATCTTAGCTATCCCGTGTGTTTATATACTTTTAGATATTTTTTCTTTTCCCTTCTTTTTTCTTTTTCTTCATTTTCCCTGAGGTATTATTTTTTCCCCTTTAAGCAGATTCTTGTCCTTTCACTGTGTTATTGAGTTTTTTGTATCCTATATACTCTTACCATTTCTTACACTAGGGATACTATACGGTATTTATACGTGTGAGTTTGGTTTATTTCACTTATGAGTATGGTCTCAAATTGTGTCCATTTATTTATAAATATCTCAATGTGATCATTCTTTATAGCTGAGTAGTACTCCATTGTATAAAAATACCACAACTTTTTTATCCATTCCTCAGTTGATGGGCACTTAGGTTGTTTCCAGGATCTGGCTATTACAAGTTGTGCTGCTATAAACATGGGTGCATATATATCATTGTGGTATGATGTTTTCAGTTCTTCTGGGAATATGCCTAGAAGTGGAATAGTTGGATCAAATGGGATTTCCAATCCCAGCTTTTTGAGGAATCTCCAGACTGACCTCCATAGTGGTTGCACATAACAGAGTTTGTGATAATGTTGTAGTATCAGTAATTGATAGCAATCATTTAAATGACTTACCAGTGATTGGGAGACCAAAGATACTGCATGAACACTGGCTTGCAGTAAACTTATATACATAACATAAAAAACCAAAGCTGGGAGTCAGGGATTAACTCAGTGGCATAAGCGCCTGCCTGGCAAATGTGGGTTGTGAGTTCGATCCCTGGTACAAAAAAAGAAAAAAGAGGACCAAAGCTGAGACGCTATGTTGGGTCTCAGTTCCATGGTGCTTCATACCATATGACAGAGACATATTGGTAATTCTTGATATTGTAAGAAATTATATTCTTAGGAAGACAAGATAATTAGAGACCTCATTTGACCTCTCTAAATTTTGGATTCTTTGCTGTTAATGGTGAGGCTTATCTTTTTTGCATTTGCTAAATTGTAGCCTTTTCATACAATAAACTGAACATTTACCAGCATTGTTGTGTGGGGTCTCATGAGTAGGTTCTAGATATCGAGGCCTGTGATAAAACTCTGCACTAACCCTTAGCTAGAACCATATTCTTTGTGTGCTTCTGAATAAGCAAACAGTTTGCAGCATGCATCGTCTCTGGAAATTGAGGGAGAAATTTAATTTGTCAAGAGTTTCTTAATATCCCTGCATGACTTCTGTACTACACATAGTGGGGCAAGTGATAAAAAGTATATCTGAAGATATATAGAATTGACTTCAGTTTTGAGCCACTGCTCAAGAAACTTTTCTTTCTTCTTTCTTTCTTTCTTTCTTTCTTTCTTTCTTTCTTTCTTTCTTCTTTCTTTCTTTCTTTCTTTCTTTTTTTCTTTCTTTTTTCTTATTTTTTTGTACTGGTGATCAAACTCACAATCTCTTGCTTACCAGGCAAACACTTGAGCTGCTGAGCTAAACTCCCTGCCCTACAGTTTTATTTCAAATAACATAGTTGCCTACTAAAATTACGATGACTACAAAATTAACCTTATTCGCAGGAAAATAATGGAGTCAAGTGTCTTCATTATAAAAGTATAATGACCAGGTTGTAATATCATAAAACACTGTCTTGGTTACTTTTTGGTTGCTGAGACAAAACACTCAAAATTAAAGGAGGAAAAGTTTCTTTCAGGTCACAGTTTACAGATTTTTCAGTCCACAGTTGGCTGACTCCGAGACAGGCGGTGTGATAGATGTGAATCACAGAGAAGATACAGTTCATGAAACAAAAAAGTGGTTGTAACAAATGAAAGATAAAATATATCTGTATAAAAATGGAAGGTATAGAAAAATTAAGAGGCTAATGAAAATAAAAGAAGAGAAAAAACATTTTAAATAATTTCAACAATTTTCTTTACCTATGAAATTATGCAATATCTTCTGCAAAGTGAGTACCACTATAGAATCTCTATGATTTAAAACTTTCTGTGCATTATTAATGCTTAACTCCTTACATAAGCATGGCATCCATTCCATGGGAAAGAGTTCATTTTAGGTTATATTTTACTTATAAGTACACAGTGAATACTGGCAAATAACAAAAATCATATTAATATTTTACTCTAAGTTGTAATCTAGTCATTACTTTGAAAACCCACATCTTGTATGAAAAATTTGCTGTAGTGAAAAAATTATGTATGTTTTAGATGAAGTACAAGGAAAACAGCAAAGTATATATAATATGAACAACTTTGCATCTACCTGTATAATGTCAGCAAAATACTTGTCAGCAGTGACAGTGTTTTTATAAGTTAAGAACATGGTAAGTAGAAACAAACATAATTACTTGTTAATACTGTGATCATTATTTATTCAAAGATTTCTAAAATGACACCTTGCACAACTGTACTAGTAAACACCAGGCATTTACTGAGTTCTTCCTCGTATCAGTGCACATAGATCCTATTTGCTGCAGTACAGTAATTTCCCCAGTGCTGAAATCAAAGCCCCGTTAGATCTGGAGCTCATTGGAAATTGTGAGATTTCTCCACTGCAGATGCCTTCAAGCGCTGATGAATCTTAAGTGAGGTAATGAAATGACAAGAGAGTACTCTGAGAATCATTTGTTACATAAACTAAACATGCATAAAATCAGGAAACTTCTGCAGTTCAAAAAAATCCAGCTGTCCTAGTATTTTTCTTATTATAATCAGAGCATTTTATCATCATAGATATAACCTTTGCCAAAACAAAAATGAGTCAACAAAATTGAGAGGTCTCTTGAATATATATAACTATCATTATTTTGCTGCCAGCTGTTCTGGCTGTCCATTTACAGAATTAACTTGGTTGTGGTTACAACTCTGGTTGGATGTTTTTCTCACATTTTAACAAGAATCAATTCAATCTTCATTTTCAGATGCAAATATCTCAAATTCTATAATTTAAAATAATTGAAAAATGAAATATGAGTTTTATAATTCTATTTAAATATTTTCAGATAAATACTTGTTTACAAAATAAGAAATTACTTTTGAATCAATGTTTTGCATACATTTGTGCTAATTTAGCACGACTTATTTAAACTATACTAAATGGAATGTTTTTACTTACACTGAAAATAAATTTGGACAAAAGAACATGTTTGTCTGAGGTGCAGGGTTGGAAACTGTTTTGAGTGAGTCTGAAGAGTCAGATTGTGACAAGATATAACACATATTTTACACAGTGGTAGATCCCCTCGTGATGAGCTGGGTCATTTGAAGCAACAAAACCTAGGGTATTGCTTTTGTACTTTTCTTCACCAAAGAGCAGCATGTGAGCGTAATTGGGGAATTCAAAATGATGCCGTTTACTAAGACCTGTGATGAAAATGACTATACTTTCATGGAAGTTTTTTTGTTTTGTTTTGATTTGGTGTTTGCTATTACTAATCCCTTTCTTTTTCCCCACTTAAATGCTTAAAAAGAGTTTCTCTTTTCAATGGAACTGCCGAGCAAGACTTTCAGCTTCAGCAAAACCAGCTCACCACTGATATTTGTGTTTTATCTTTTCAAGTACCCAGATGTCCTGAAGTTTATTCAGCCCCACGTCTACATGGGTAGTGTGCAATTTCTTTTGTCTTGTCAAAGTGTGAATAGTAACTTTCGTCCTCTGGGTGAAGTGCATTGTTATATCAAGTCAACATCATGGCTTTTGGTCTCTGTGCTTTTAAACTGTAGGCCGCACATGTCCAGTGCTGGGGCTTAGAAAAACTATAACCCAGAGAAGGGCTCGTTTGCGTGCTGAGTGCTTTGAGATGCAATAGCCTGGAAGATTTCAGAAGCAGCCTCAGAAGAAAAACCTGACCTTCTGCTCTGATGTCTCAATTTCTCTTTCCCACCCAAATCAGTTAGAGAAATCAGAATTTCTCTTCCCGAAGGTAGGTCATAGAAACTAGAACTCCTCTCCACTTAAACAAGCTAGAATGACTAATTATGCTCTCCCTTGAAGGACCTCACCCCTGCAGAGTCTGTCTCACAGCTGAGGAGCAGGACTGGTACCTAGAGAGCTGGGGGTATCTGGATGCACGGGCCTCGCTGCCTCTCCCCCTCCCTACTGGAGCAAGTGCCTTTGTGCCCAGTCATAGTTCTGTGTGGTCGTCCATGTTTCACTGAACCGAAGAAAGAATAATAGATGGTTTCCCTAGTTTGAGTCTTTGTTTTTGAAGCTTCTCAATAATTCTTAGGATTTATCTCTTGTTAACTGATCTTGTGTCAGAGTAGTGTTGGCTATGGTCCTTATGATGAAAAGGAACAAAATGACACACTGCTGCCCCTCTGGGGAACTCACAGAGCTTTATTCATAAAACTCTTTTTCCCTGATAAATTAAATGTGTAAATCAGTTGTAATCTCAATTGATAATGTATCTCTTATTCAGCAGAAATACTTTATGTTAAATGTCCACTTTTTTCATTCATTTCACTGAGCAATAATGAAATGTTATATGGAGTAATGTATTATAAGGGAAAAAGAAAAAAGAATAAAAAGCTCTTTCAAATAAAGGAGTTACTATGTTGAAATTTTATCTACAATGAATGAATCAATCAAAGAATAAGTCTGACCTTACAATAATGTAGATATCTGATGAATAACATTTTACAAAGCTAACACAAGCCTCACAAATCTCATCTTATTTCCTTCTGATACCATCTGATATAAGTCTTACAGCAGCTGTTACCTTCACATCACAGCATAGTGAGGACATTAATAGAGCAAAGTGCAGTGTATAGGCATTCTAAGATGGTTCTTCAAAGTGCTATTTTACCAAGAATGAAGAAAAAGAATTGCAATTAACACCTCAGAAGTGGCACATTCAAGACCAATGGAGCTCTTTGCCTTTCTAGGACTACACCTTGAGGCAGAATTATAGATCACTACTAGTTTCATGAAATAATATAAACACTTTCATATATTACCATGACCTGAACTTGCATTGTTGTAATTGTTGTCTATAAACAATTATTAACATATATACTATTTCCTAATGTTAACAGACAAAATATGTTTAATGCATTTTAAATAAAATAGTATTAGACTGTTTTCTTGGTTATGTTAAAATACCAGAAGCTGGTAAATGGAAAATAAATAGTTTATTTCTCACAGTTATACACCCTGCCAAGTCCACTATCAAGGTGCCAGTGCCTGGCAGGGCCTTCTTGGAATGCA
>PVJX010019661.1:0-34624 GCA_004027295.1 Dolichotis patagonum | reverse complement strand
TGCATAGCGTTCTATGAGGCAGGTCGTAAAGTCCTATGATTAGTGTTTTTTCCCATCCAGCTTAATAGACTTAGATAAGTACCTCAGCCTAGTTACTTTCTTGATAATCAGGGAATACATGGATTTTCTGCTTCCTGTCTACTTTAAGAAATACAGTAGTTCAATATCAATTATAAAGTGAAAATATCATGTCTTATGATCATAGCTACTGCCTATTATGTGCAGTCATTGTACTAGATTCCTTACTATATTATCTCTTAGACTCATTGACAAAATAGGTGTTAGTACCCCATTCATTCGTCCATCCATCCATCCATCCATCCATTCAATAAATACTTACTTAGCTTTTAATGTATGCCGGACACTACCCCAGATGCTAGGGATGTGTTAGTATGCAAAAGAGCCAAAAGAAAAAAAAAACAAACAAGAATTCATGGAGCTTATGAAGGGAATGGATGAAGAATCAGAAGCCAGAGAATTGGGACAAAATCCCAAGACCCCAGTAGAAAAGGAGTGGAAGCAGGGGTCCAGTTAGATCTTCTTGACCCAAAACCCCTATCCTTTGAATCATAACACCACGTAGTCATTGGTAATGTTTATTGAATTTGCCCAACAGTTTTTTGATGCAAAGCTTAAAATGTAGGGAAAGAATTACCATATTTCCTTGATTCGATCAATTCCATTGATGGTTAGACACCACATAGCAATTTCATATAAATTTGGGCACAGAGGGCCAAAGAGTGGGCCTTTTCTAAATGGAAATGTTTTAATTGACATCCCAGTTTCAGAAACATTAACATGCATTTGTTTTACTTTTTTAAAAAACAGACACTAACCATCAAGGACATATGATCTTTAAACGTGTAAGTCAGGAATTGAGTCCTCATCACTAACAGTGGCAGAGAACCTGTGGCATGTATGCCGTAGCGGGCCTTTGCTGTCTTTGAAGGCTCTAAAAGGTTTGCCATCACTAGGCTAGAATAATAATAGTGCATGGCCCGAGGCAGCACCTGTAACTGCTCGCAACTGCTTAAGCTCATTATAAGCAGCACTGCAGCAATTAGTGCCAGCATGAGTTATGCAGCCTAGAAACAATACGTTAGGAAATTAGACGTCTTCCTCCATCAAAAGCCTGAAGTTCAGGAATCTTACTTCATATTTATTTTTGTGAGGTAATTAACCCTAAGTTAAGCAATATTTAATTGTAGGATATCTTCAGGAACTTCAGGTCTTACTTAAAATTCAGCCATCCCTGGTTTATGTATTGGTTAAACCATTTGCTCATGTGTGTATTTTTCTAATCTGCTATTCAGCTATGTGGGCGTTTGAGGACTTGATAGTTCTGGGAGCAAAAAAGGAGGAAAGGAACAATCCCTGCCTGCCTTCTCTTGCCAGTCTCACTCAAGGGGTAAATATCTTTGCATTGAGAAATACGCACTCTTGCAAATCCATGTCATCTTTCCTCTCACAGAGGCAAAATATCCCAAGCATGGAGATAGAACTTGAGAAAATCAAGTGGAATGAATGATGAATTATTTGAGCATCTCTCAACCTCTCTCTGCTTTGTGTAGGTGTGCACCAGGGTATTTTGGGAATCCCCAGAAGTTTGGAGGTAGCTGCCAACCATGCAATTGTAATGGCAATGGCCAGTTGGGTACTTGTGACCCCTTAACTGGAGGTAAGATCTGTGCACACCCACTGCCAACCTGCACTGATAAAATTGCTTTAAAATAACAGCCTAAGGACCCAAGCAGAAATTTCTAGGAAGCATAATACACAATTCCAACTAGCAAATAGTCCCTTTGCTTTGACAACTGGGGATAATACCTAAGAATGAATTAGGTATAATTTACAGTTGGGATGAATAAAGTATATCAATTAGGGTTTTTAAAAATAAATTGTTTTAAAAACTCAACTAATGATAGCTAAATCTACTTCAGACTCTTGTTTTGCTGAGGTCTCCCTTTGACATGGTATCATATTCACATCAGCTTTCTTCATGTGTACATCTGAAGCAGTCAAAGTAGTCTTTCTCTTATAGCTATGTATGTTCTGAGATATGGGCAAGTAATAGGGGTAGATCTTACACATCAAGGAAAAGATAATTTTTAAAAGTTAGTATGAGTTCATTAGGAGTAACTCAGAGCAAAAAAGATGACTATCCTCTTCCTTTCAGAGAAAATATTAACATGACTTATCAAGAAAATGCCATCAATTTAGTGTAAATCACTTAGATGAAATCTCTCATATCAGTGGGCAATGCGAAAAACTAAATCCTAGACATAAACTGGATCTGATCAAGGACCTATTCCCAAAAGAAGGCAGAGTAAATAGAATAATGCCAGTCTAGAACAGGAATATTTATTTCTATGCCTCTGGACTTCAATATTTCTGACACAGATGTCATATATCCAGATGTAAAATACCCTATTATAAGATGACCCAGAGGAAGAAGACCTAAGCAAATGCCTATTCGGACATATTTAGGAGAACTTCTAGCTTAGAGATTTACTGTGAGGAAGTTGGGTTGTTTTTCAGAGGCCATTTCTTCAGAATTATTGGTGGGTGGGGAAAAGAAAGTGGAAGGAGTAAGGAAAGTCCATGAGTGACAACGAGGCTTTTCCTGAACTGGAGTTGGGCATCTCAAAACTCACCTTGCACGTGAGGTCATTTACAGCATAGCCCAACAACAATCTCTGTCACAGGATCTGTCACACCGTTTTGCCATTTGTCTACCTCTCCTAGACTGTTACACCACAAAACACCAGGGCTTTTGTCTTGATGTCTCTGTATTTCCTGCACCTAGCACAGGGCCAGGGCACATGGTGGAAACTCAAAGGTGCTGGATGAATGTTTGTTCAGTGACCTCAAATGGTGCTGGGAGGAATGTGAACACAGAGGAGCATCCAAAGGGGAAAGCCTTGACCTACAAAATAGGGGGTTTCACTGGTGAGAAAGGCATGGCCCTCCAGAGAGATGGTGTTACATAGAGATGAAATGGAAAATGTATAATCAAGGGAAGCTCCTGAGGTGACCCTGCTGGGAGATGGCTTAGGAACTGGAAGTTTGGGGTTAGGCAGACAAAGACCAAATGATGCTGTGTAGTTGGGTAACTAAAAGCTCTCCAAACTCACTTTGCTGAAAATCCAGTTAAAATGCAGATGAAGAGTAAGTTTAATAACAATGTCTTCTTTGGTTTTTACTTTTTGCAGACTGCATGAACCAAGAACCCAAAGACAGCATTCCTGCAGAAGAATGTGACGGTAAGTTTAGAAACTTCCTGCCTTTCCAAGTGTGGCTATAGTTTAAGGCGTATGAGCCTCATGGTGGGACATGCAATGGTGGGAGAAGGAGAAGGAGGTGTCCCATGCAGCCTCTGTTGACTGCTAGCTATGTGACCTTCAGTAGGTAACTGACTTTTCCAGCCCTAGTTTCATCGTTCATAAAATGAACATAATAACTACACTTACCTCTTAGAGCTTTTGAGGAAGTGCTTAGAAAATCCCTTAGCACAATACCTAGTCAGTAGCAAGCACTCCATAAATCAAAGCTATTCTTGATTTCTTTTCCCACATACAAAATAAACAATGATTTGCATGGAATCACCATTTGTATTTCAAGTGCTCCTCTTTGTCAGAGTTCATGTCCCTCTGAGAAGGGCTGGGACTTCTGCCCACGATGACCAGGAAGCATATGAACTGGATTGTGCAGTACTGTGTTCTCTCCACCTTCCCTTGGCTCGAGCCCACAGCTCTCTTGCCTTTGATTGTGATCCCTGCAGACTGTGACAGCTGTGTGGTGACACTCCTGAATGACCTGGTCACCATGGGCGAAGAGCTCCGCCTGCTCAAGTCTCAACTGCAGGGCTTGAGTGCCAGCTCAGGTGCCCTGGAACAGATCCGGCACCTAGAAACCCAGGCCAAGGACCTGAGGGTAAGCTGCCCCTGGGGACTTGGGGAGAGTAATTGCTCAGCGAATACAGCCGTGCCTTGGTGTCCACAGGGTTCTGGTTCCAGGAACCCCTGAAAATACCAAAGCCTACAAAAGCTGGAGTCTCTAATGTATGGTGTGGTATTTGCATCTAATCTGTGCACATCCTTTTACATACTTTAAACCACCTCCAGCTCACTGATAATGTCGAATGCAGTGTAAAAGCCATGCAAATGCCTGTTACACTGTGTGGCTTAGGAGTAATGAGAAGCAAATTTCTGTAGCATGCAGTGCAGATGTAGTGTGGTTTTCAAGTATTTCCAGTCCTCAGTTGAATCCATGGATAACAGAGTACTCGGATTGCAAGGGTGGCCTGTGTGAGTGAATTCCTCCAGTGGGGAAGGAGGAGAGGCTGAGCCCACTGACTGCTTACCAGCTTCCTCGGTCCTCTCATCTAAATGAAGCTTAGGTTTTCACTGGTGGGAAGTGTTTGTGAACACAGGAAATTATCACTAATAGTGCACCTTTTTTTTATTACTCATTGTTGTCAGCCTAAATGTCTTCATAGAGGCTTTAGCTCAGTGTCTTGTGTTCAGATAATCCAAACAAAAGTTTGTACAAAATTGGTATAATTTTTCTGCCCAAATGAGCCTGAGGATTTCTTTGTGAGAAGTTTTTTAACCATCATGTTAATTTTTAGCAAGCAGGTATGATACTACTCTGTTATCTGTTTCTTCTTGGTGATATTTGGTAGTCTGTGCTTTTTACATGATAGGTCCATTTCATCTCCATGATCAAATTTATTGACATAAAATTGTTCATAATGTTATTTTGCTAACCTTTGAGTGCCTGCATAATCTGTGGTGATGTCCTCACTTATATTGCTGATATTGATAATTTATGCTTATCTCTTTCTGTTGATTATTATAGCTAGACATTGCTCTCATTGATTGATTTTTATTAATTGTTTTTATTTTCCAATTTCACTGATTTCTATTCTCATCCATATTTTTTCTTCCTTCTTATGATTTTGATGTAATTAGCTGCTCATTTTCTAGTTTAAGATGAAAACTTGAGTTTACTTACTCAAAACATTGCTTGTTACTAACATAAACATTTGATTTTATAAACTCTTCTCCTAAGTACTTCTTCTGCTGTATCCCATAGATTTTGAATTTTTTTTCTTTTGCATTCTAATTTCCCTTGGGATATCTCTTTAACTCTTGAGTGATTTGCAAGTGTAAGGTTTAACTTACAAATTGGATGATTCTCCAGATAACCTTGTATTATTGATTTTTAATTTAACTGTTGTGGTGAGAGAATGAACCTTATATGATTTCATTTATTTTAAATGCGTTGAGTTTTGTTCCATAGTTCAGAATATGGTCCATCAGGGTGAATGTTCTTTATGTACTCAACTGGTGGAGAAATGGGTCTAATGGATCCCACAGTGCCCCATCAGGTTCTCTTGGGGAAACTGAGGGCTACTCTGACCATCCACAGAGGCCGAAAAAACATCCTCTTCACTGCCTAAAGCTCATTATTGGAAAATGGCTATATGCAAATGCAGGAAAGCTACAGAAATCACAGCCTTCCATTCAGGACCTGGAAAAATCCAGAGACATGGATTTTCTGGCATACAACTTCCTGTCCCTATAGTGAACACATCCTGAAGACCTGGTCCTGGACTTGTGGATCCAAAATGGGGACCATAACAACAACACGATCTCCAGACAGGACCTGAGGGGTGCAGGGAGAGAAAGGAGCTTTTAACATTAGATAACAACAGGAAAGGCACCCAACTGATGCAACACTTGAGAGATACATGGACTTAAGATAAATTGAAACTGTAGGGCAATGAGAAAATTAAATAGTACCATCCAATAGAAAGAATAAGAAACTTGGAGATTCAAGGGGAAAGGACCACTAGCAATCAAACCGAGAGGTAGAGATGAACAGATCCAACTGAAAATAAGGGAAATAAATAATACATGTTCATTTAAATGAAATAATTCAGTAAGTGAGGTAAACCCAAGACTAGACACCGTAAAAGGGGCTTCAGAGAAATATTAATCTGTGCTTTTGGAAGAAGGGCTGATGTCTAGTGTCTTTAGAGGAGTGTGTATAGCCAAATTAATTCCAGAAAAATGACTCCTTTTCATCCCCTCAGAATAATTTTAGTTTATGGTTTAAAGGCTTAATCTAGGGGAAAATAACCTTTAGGTTGTAAGCAATAAGGAAGCTATGCGAGTTAACTTCGGGCTCTTTTATGCAGCCGCACACCTCTTTCCTTTCTGTACACATACTATGGCTGGAATGTGTCAAGTGTTTGACTCAAGTGTCACCACATCTCCATCAGAAAAATAGTGATCTTTCCCTTTAACAGGCATGGGATGCTGCCTAAAACCACATAGCTAGAACCGGGAGCCTCCAAAAGAATCCAAATCAAGACCAAAGTCTAAAGACTGTGCTTCACCTGGTATACCTCTTATCCGGGCGCTCCACTCTTGTCCATGCAGCAGTGTGCCCCAGATTTCCATTACAAAATTAAAACAGAGCCATTTTCTTGCTATGTCAATACAGTCTGCCACAATTTTGTATTACACACTTATCACCCAAACTAAGCCTGCAGATTAATATTATAATTCACAGTTTGCTGATGAAGAGAGGGTAAGACTTGATGAGGCTCATCTATGAAGCAGTAGACCTAGGGTTTGGACCTATAGAATTAAACATGTATTCTCTCACCCAGCTCTGGCTCTGGTGAACAAATAGAGGCAGTAGAATCATTTCTTCTTGTCGATTTTTTCAAGTTGTTACTTTTTTAAAAATTGAAAATAATCACTAATCTGCAAACCACAGTAATCATAATCTAAAGATTATGTATAGCTGTGTCACCCTTTAAAAATAACAAGGCAGGGCTGGGGATGACGCTCAGTGGCACAGTGCCTGCCTGACAAGTGGGAGGCCCTGGGTTCAATTCCCAGTACCCCAAAAAAAAGTAATAAGGCATTTTAGTACCAAGAAAGACCAGGGAGCTGGATAGTACCCTGAAGCAATCACTAATAAGTGATAAAGTCATGGACTAGTCACTCAATTTCTATAAGTTTCCATTTTCTCATTAGTAATATGAGCTCTGAATTCCCTGGAAGTTCTCTTAAATTGGATTCTTTGAATCTAATGTTCATCCAATAAAGTCACCATATATATTACTTTTTTATATTACTTTTTTAATGTTACTTTTAACGTTAGCAGATTAATCACTTAAAGTCCACTCCAGTGCCTCTCAGGAAGCATGTTTGCTTGCATACTGACTATTCCCAGGTCCTTCCAGTAGGTCTCACTTTAACCAATCGATTCTTGTTTGTGTGAGATATACTCATGCATCTATTTGTTTTATATCAACTATTTCTGCATACTTTTTAATTTAGAACACTATATTCACCTTTGATGTTTGTTTCTAGTGAAATCTAATAAGTTCTGGTTATTTTATTTTACTAATTCATGTTTATTTGTGAAAAATAACCTGTAATTTTGTGCTACAATCTATAAAAACTCTTTTCACAAGTACATTAGATGTAAGGGTTTTTTTGACCCAGGAATCAAACTCAGTACCTCATGCTTACCAGGCAGACGCCATGCAGCTGAGCTAACCCCGGGCCTGACATAACTTTTATACTTCTCCAGAACTCAGTTATATTCTTTTCCAATATAAAACGGACACACCTGGGACACTGAAACTGAACAGGAAGAAAGTGCTGAAAGATCTAACAAAGAAAAAACTGAAAAAAGGAGAAATGATGGCCCATCAGAATGGAAAAGTCTGTTATAAAATGGAAAGGCAAAAAAGATGTCTTCTACTGTCAGTAATTCATAATATAGAAGTGGTAGAACTTGAAAGAAGAAACAAAGCTAAAAAAACTCCCATAGTGGTCAATGATTATAATAATTCTAAGGGTGGTATTGACAGAGTTGGCCAATATCTAATAAGGTATGCTGTAATCAAAAAATTAGGAAAAATATTACTATAAAATATTTATGCACCTTCTGAACCAAACAATATGGAGCTTGTTTGCTATTTATTTAAAACAAGGGGGGTTCAAAAAGTCATTTACAATTTAGATTAAGTCTGATGGACCACATAATTAGAAAATATGGGTTAGGATGTCCATCGTCAGTGTCTTCACCATTACATTTAGTGAATGGATATTTCATTGAAATTGTACCACCACAGAAGAAAAAGAAAGACCGACACACAGTGTAAAATGTTTTGTTCATAGGAAGAAAATAATAAGAAAAGGGCTGGGGATTTAGCTCAGCGGCCCAAGTGCCCGTGTGGCAAATGTGAGGTCATGAGTTCGATCACCGGTACCAAAAAAAAACAAAAAAGAATTTGGAAAGAGACTAGCTACCACTGTCTAGATTGTAATGTTGTGTATTGAATGTTTTAAGATATACCTTGCACAAAATAGTTGTTGAATGAATTTGATAAAATTATTGTTTTTGTATTTCCTATTATGCTATCTTACACAAATAATGAAAAAATATGCAATTTTTTATCATTCTGTGTTTAAATAATTGGACTGATAAGTAGTTAACAACAGATTTTTAATAACTGAATGTTAGCATAGAATCTGGAAATCAAATCATCAGATAAGTAACATCACCTTTTTTCTATAAGGCTAGGTCATTAATTTAAATAAAGTATCCCCTTTAAAGTTTTTTATATTTGCTAATGCTATAGTTTGGACCTTAACTGTCCCCCAAAGACCCATTCATGTATCAAAGCCTTCTTCCCTGGAGTTGTGCTGTTGGGAGGTGGCAAACATTTTAAGAGGCAAGGCCTAGTGGGTGGTCTTCAGGGTGGTGGGGGCAGGACCTCAGAGAGGATTATGGGACTTCAGTCTTTCCTTCCAGTCTCCACTCCATTGCTCACTATGAGGTGAGCAATTTTGCTGAACCACGTGTTCCTACCATGATGTGCTCCCTCACCACAGGTCCAAGCAATGGGACCAAACAGTCATGGACTGAAAACCTCTGATATCATGAGCCAAAGTCAATTTTTTATGTTAGCTATCTTGGGTCTTTGTTATAGTGACAGAAAACCAACTAGCACTGCTACTTAATTTTAGAGTCATATCACAATATGTATCAGGAAATAGATTCTTCATGGTATCTATTTCAAAGAACTACATTTTCTGCCTGTGGAACTGACATTACTCTTGTTAAATGAGTCTTTCAGTATTACCACATTTACCAAGTTGATAGTCTAAACTTTTACTCCAAAATGAGATTGGCTTTGTGTTTCCCTTTCAGAATCAATTGCTCCAGTATCGTTCTGCTATTTCAAATCATGGATCAAAAATGAATGGTCTGGAAGAAGAATTGAACAGTTTGAATCAAGAGTTTGAAACTTTGCAAGAAAAAGTAATTCGTTAACATCAGTTACCTTTACCAAACTTTTTGCTTTCAAAACATTTTTAGTTTTTCCCCATCAACTTAATCTGTTGCTAATCAACTTATTTTTTTTGTACAGGTTCAAATAAATTCCAGAAAAGCACAAACGTTATATAACAACGTTGACCGTACAATCCAGAGCACAAAAGAGCTGGACATGAAGATTAAAACCGTCATCCAGAATGTACACAGTAAGAAAAATTCCTCAGGCCTTTGTTACACACTGAAAGAATTCCCTTTTGAGAGTTCAACATGATGAAAAAGAGCCTATCGTGAGACTAAAAACCAAATAGGAAGCCTCCAGCAAAGTTTCTGCTTTTAAAAAAAATAGCTTATTGGTGCTCTGAATTCCCAGTTTAATAAACTACTCAATGTTTTCCAGTTCTCCTGAAGCAGATCTCTGGGACAGGTGGTGGAGGAAACAACCTGCCCGCAGGTGACTTCTCCAGGGAGCTGGCCGAAGCTGAACGCAAGCTGAGGGAACTGCGAAACCGACCCTTTGGGAAGTACCTGAAAGAAGCAGAAGCTGAGAAAAGAGAAGCACAGCTCTGTAAGGACCTGTCCCCCTCGTACATCCAGACCATTGTAATTTCTTTGAGGCACAATGTGCAGAGTTCCACACAGAGATACTGGAGGTGTCCGAATGTTATTACTGTTAGAGTGTCACTTGGGTGGAATTGGGAGCTCCCCCCACCACCCTCCCTGCCAGGGGACCAAGTTACCAGGACTGTTGAGTAGAACATCCCACCATCATGCAAAAAAAAAAAAAAAACAAAACAAGCAACCAAAGAAAGTTCTCCTAAAGCTTAGAGACATTCATAACTTGTTTTTCCCTTTAAAGTACATCTTTGTGCTTCTGATCCTCATTCACCTCTTCGCAAATTTCTAATTATATCAATTTTAATATCTCCTCATCACTACTAGAGTTTTGAATCATGAGTAGATATTAGTGCTATAACTATGAAAACAAAGAAATGGATATTCTATTGGATATATCTAAAGATTTTGACTACTTCAGAATTTAAAAAGGTGCATACTTTGTTCAGACACTTGTTTGTTCTCTAGTAAAATAATGTATCTGGGGTTAATATACAGATAGTAGCTGTTTTCTTGCAACATCCATGGTGTTCAAATGCAACATTAGTCTTGGCTTTTAACTATACAGAGACAGTCTTAGCAGTGGGAGTATCATGCACCTTACACCCCACAGCTCTGGTTCAAGGCCAGAGTGGCTGTGTGACCTTGGGCTGACCCCTAATTTCTCAGCCCTGCATTTCCTTATCAGTAACATGAGAATGACAGTCACTGTTTTGGTGTGATTAGCATGGATGCTAAGTGAACCAATGAACCTAACCATCGAATTTGATCCATTTCTCACCCAATTTGGTTTGCAACCAGAATCGTGGGAAGAGTTAAGTTCATGAACTGAAGTACCATTGTAATAGGTTTGCATAAATGTTAGTGTCCTATCCCATTCCCTCTAAAGTGCAAGGAAACCCAGAAAATGAGCAGGAACTCAATTCTCCTTCTTTAGTCTTTATAACCTAACATCTAGCCAGTGGAAAACATAAAGTGATGTGTTACAGTGCTGAACCAGATAAAAAGCTGGCAGGCAACCCACCACGTGGAGAACAACGGACTTGTTAAGAATATACGCGACTCTTTAAATGATTATGAGGCCAGACTCCACGACCTGCGTGCCATGACCCAGAAGGCAGCTGCACAGGCAAAACAGGCCGCTGGCCTCAACCATGAAAATGAGAGAGTGTTGGGAACCATCAAGGTGAGCTCGCAGCTGGAAGCCACATACTGTCCTTAAAGTAAGGATGAGGGGAGCAGGATCTTTGCGTTCAATAAAGTGGCATGGCCGGGTGTCCCTCTGGTTACACCAACTCAGAGCCTGACCCAACAGGAACAAGGCTTAAATGCAAAACCAGAACTATTTCTACTCCTCAGCTATCAGAAAAGATTCTAAACTTAACCCCTGGACGAAGCTTCCCGAACTGCCTCAACCTGCCCCTGGCTGAGTGTCAGAGGAATAATGTTGCCAAGTAGATGAGAAATGAATCACATTAGAGCTGATTTAGAACTCAGGGTTTCATAGTTTATAGCTTCGATAGTGAACATCGTGCACTGCAACAAGAACAAAAACATGAGGGGTTAAAAAAATGGCAGGAAGATCAGAATCAGGTAACATAGGACCAATCCTCAACCCCTTGACACATGCTGGTCCTGTGTCCTCTGCCATTCACGTGCCCATCACGTCTTCATTGGGATTGGTTTGCGGGGTAATGGTTGGTCCTGGTTTGTTCGGTTAAAGTCTCCCATTCTTTTCCTCACACTTGAGCTTAGTAATATGATCCACTAGCTGAACTGACCTGGAACACAGTCATATGTCACTGGTTGACTTGTGTAGAAAACCTCTTCAAAGGGAGTATTGACTTTTATTAGCATACAGTGCAGGAGATCACGACAGCCACCAGCACTGCCACGAGAACCACAGTCCCAATACTTTCTAGTTGCCCAGACCACCTTTGGGGTCATGAAAGCATTCTGACCCTGATTGCTTACACACCATTGTTCTGGAAATAGGTCTGCTGATAATGTGTGGCAGAGCTCAGGCAGATGTTGTTCTTCTTCTCTCCAGAGACAGGTGAAAGAAATGAGTTCCCTGCAGAGCGAATTCACCAAGTACCTGAGCAAGGCAGACTTGGCTCTCATACAGACCAACTCCATGCTGGAGCTGATGGACAAAAACTGGAAGGTAGAGATCTGGGATTTCCTAGAAAATCTAGGATCATTTAAATCATGTTGCCAAGAGTCTATGAAATGGGCTCGCCTATTTCTTTCTTTGATTTTTTAGATAGAAGCAAAAATCCCAAAATATTCACAGTGGTTTTCCTGAGGGCAGGCTGTGAAAGATGTATCCACTCTTAGTCTATCTGCATTAGGTAATGCAGATCTGTAGTGAGTAAGTCACTTCTGGGATTTTAAAAAATGCAATGCTTATTTTCAAAACCTCAAGTATCTTTATTAACAGGAAACATTCAAGACATGATTAAAAGATTGGCAAAATTTCCTAACAGCCCAATGGGCATTTTTGAAAGTATCTTCTATGATAACTATTTCTATATCATAAAAACTCTGTTGGTTTAGTAGAACTTTATTTTGATAATGACACTGTGATATTTATAAAATTTACTAAAGCTACTTTTATAAAACTTCCTCAAGGGGCTGCCTTCCAGAAGACAAATGCTCAAAGTGATGGTGAAAGTAGGGGAGGATATCATTAATGGTACTATCTGAAATAACCAAAATTCGCTAGTGTGCTAAATGGGCTAATAAATATGACTTTTCATTGGAAACACCATTTATGGCAGAGTTTGAGAAAATGGCCCATGCATTGTTTGCTTGAATTTATATTATCTCTGTTTACTTGGGGAAAAAATAGGAATATGAAAAATTAGCAGCCACTTTAAATGAAGCAAGACAGAAACTGAGTGACAAAGTGAGAGAACTCTCCAGATCTTCAAGCCACACGTCCCTGGTGGTGGATGCAGAAAAATATGCACAGTCTTTACAAGAAGTGGCAAAGCAGCTGGAAGAGTAAGTGTGGGGTCTGTGGGGATCCAGATGCCCCAGGCGACTTGAACACCAAGCCAGACCCTCCACTGGGCTAGCTGGGTACCCAGAACAGGGCGGGACACCTTGCCCAACCAAAACCCCACCCAGGATCCACAGAGCTGAGCCAGACCTGCAGCAGGGAGTTGATTTCCAGCCACACCTATGGGGCAGGTCAGCGGAGCCCACTGCCCCTGGGGTCCACTGGTAAGATGGCAGCCGTGCGCGGGGAAGGCGCTGGAGGACCTGACCCTCTCCACCCCATTACCGTCTTCCAGGATAAAAAGAAATGCCAGTGCGGATGAGCTGGTACGCCGTGCCATGGATGCTGCCTCTGCTTATGAGAACATCCTCAATGCCATCCAAGCAGCAGAGGACGCAGCCAACAAAGCCACCAGCGCATCCGAATCCGCCCTTCAGGTGGGCACCAGCAGCTTCTTCAGATTCACTCCGGAAATGGCTCTTTTTCTTATTCTCTTCCTCTGTGCCTGGAGGAATGGCAAAAAATGCATTTATCTTAAATCAGAAGTTACTATATAGAATAGACTCGGGTTTTCTCTAGAGATAGGTCTTTTCTGTGCTTACGGGGCTATTTGAAAGCCTATCTAGAAAGCCAGAGAGAAGTTGCGCAGATTACTGATTTTGAACCTAAACAAATGGTTTATCCTGCTCCTTACCAGGTATGCTTTTATACTGTGAATAAATATTAACATTTACCCAGAAGGGATTTGTAGAATGCAAAATCATATTCTATATTTCCAATTGGGTAGCATGTGGTTGAGGCTGATAAACACTTTGCTTTCAGACTGTGATAAAAGAAGATCTTCCAAGAAAGGCTAAGTCCCTGAGTTCCGACAGCAATAAACTGTTAAATGAAGCCAAGAGAACACAGAAGAAACTACAGCAAGGTATGAGCATGCAGTGGTGGCAGGGATAATTGGGCTTTAAAGGCCCTGTGGGACCAGGAAGACCAGTGCAGGAAGCAAGTGTTCATTCTAAATGTCAGTACCAAGGTGGAAGAAAGTTTTTGAATGCATGCTTTATTTTACCCAATATCATGAATCTACCCAATATTATAAATGACTAGAGCACTATAAACAAAGTCTTCTGGCCCCACTTTGGGGAGACTCTTTTGATTTACTCTCTTTGATCATGGCAGTGAGAACCAACATATCCAGATCCTTCACTGCAGGTTGTTAGAGAAACTGCTTCAAAATTTCTTATATTCTAGTATTCTGTTCTCACCACGGTTTTATATGTGCACCCATGTTTATAGCAGCTCAATTTGTAATAGCCAGATCTTGGAAACAACCTAAGTGCCCATCAACTGACGAATGGATAAAAAAGATGTGGTATTTCTATACAATGGAGTGCTGCTCAGCTATAAAGAATGATCCCATTGAGATATTTATAAATAAATGGACACAACTTGCAATCATACTCATAAGCGAAATAAACCAAACTCACATGTGTAAATACCGTATAGTCTCCCTAGTATGAGAATTGGTGACACAATGGAAGTAGTTCTTTTTTTTTTTTTTTTTTTGGTGCCGGGGATTGAACTCATGACTGCACACTTGCCAGGCAGGTGCTTATGCCGCTGAGCTAAATCCCTGGCCCCTTGTATGAGAATTGGAAAGGGTACATAAGATTTTATGGTGATCATGATTCACCATTACATAGCTTTGAAGCCTTTTAATGTTTTCATTCATCAGTTGGAATGGTTTTATTCTGTTTTGTTTGACTTTATTATGTGTGATGGTATGAACAGCTGTTTTGAAGAAAACAAAACATTATGGCAGCCATTGCTGATTTAATATCGTCTTGCTTTGAAGTCCTACCATGCTTTTATTCATCTATTACCATCGGTTCTATCATGTTGTGTTTTATTGGGTTTTTAATATATGTGATAGTATAAGCAAATTTTTTTATGGAAAATGAGATATTATAGTAGCCATTGATCATTTTCTGTTATTCAGTTCAGAATGCCCTGTAATTCTTTCATTCTTTGAATGGTTTTATACTATTGTGTTATGTTTGATATTATTGTATTTGAAAATATGCTCAACTATAGCAAAGAAAGAGACATTATGGTAGCTACTGTCAATTTCTAGTTGTAAAGTGCTGTGCTGCTTATGTTGTTCTGTTCTGATCTGCTTTGTTCTGTCCTCTTTTGTTTTATTCTCTTTAAAATAAAAAAAATAGCTACCCCTACCATCTGACAGCATACAATCTAACAAAACAAGACAGAAAAAAGCCAAAGGTAGCAAAATTGTGTAAGCAATCAAGATTTCAGAACAAGACAATAAGAAATTAACAGCAGTTTCCACCTTTCCCTCCCAGGTGTTTCCTATCCTCTGCTCTTACATTAACCATTTTGCTTTTGGATCCCATTAACTCTTTCTCTTTTTTGTACGCTAGTGTTCACGTGTATGAGAAAAAAAATTTCTTATATCTTAAAACTTGGGCAACTAAAATACCATAGCTCATTATCAATGGGAAACAGACATTTTTTAAAGTCTAAATTTTATTTGTAGAAATTTTTTCCTTTATTTTGTTTAGCTGAATTTATTTTTTAGAATTAAGAATTAAGTTGCCGTATAGTCTTGGTAAAACTTACCAAGTCCCTGTGTTCTGAAAATGCCGTCTCTTGAATTTCTCTGATCTTATGTGAGCACCCATGTCTGAGCAGGCATCTGAGCCCCTGGTCCTCTTTCCACTCTAGGCTATTTAGAGAGATTAGATGATGCTTTTGTAAATTAGCATTTTTTAAGAACTGAACACATGAAAAATAAAATGTAGGAAAAATACATACTAGTACACAATCATGCACCTTGCAAATTTTTTCTTTTTTTTTTTTTTTTTGGTACCAGGGATCGAACTCACGGCCTTGCGCTTGCCAGGCAGGCGCTTAAGCCACTGAGCTAAATCCCTGGCCCTCACCTTGCAAATTTTAAGAGTTATGGTTTGATAGTATGATATCTGCTGTCTTTATAAAATTTGAGCTTGGACGTCAGGTTGTAGAGGGATTTTATTTTTGTTTTGTTTTGGTGTGGCTTAGTTGTTGACGTGCTGGGGATGAAGCCCAGGGCCTGGCATGTGCTAAGCATGCACTCTGCCATGAGCCACATGCCCAGGCCAGTGTCGGTGTTTTCAATAGGTTGGAGCCCTAAGCATGTTGGTGAATAAAACAGCCATGAGACCATAATCTAAATTGTTTGTATGGTTTTACAGCATCCACTGATCATTTCCCATGGCCCAAGGATGGCAATATTAGCAACTAGGACTGTTTGCTAGTGCCTTGCCGCTCATGGCATTTTTTTTTTAATGTGTCATCTGGAAGTGAACAGAAACAATGTCTACTTTGTGTCCTTAGGATGGGTCTCTCTCAGAAACATCGCTTCTTGTCCTCTGGCTGAAAAGGCATTCTTTTGGCATTACTCATTTTTTTTTTCATGTATTCATTTGTTCAGCAAGTAGGTACTAGTAGCAAGCTCTGACTAGTGCCAGACGCCGTACTGTATAGGGCGCAGCGGTGAATAAAACAGATACTTCCTTCATGGAGCAGGGTCTTCTGCCCCCATAAATTGTTCAGCCTGTCCCTTTTTTGTATGCATTTTCTAAGAGCTTGTCACTACAAGGCTCTGTTGTGCTTCTAGGGGCCTCAGAGCTTCAGGTCCCCCAGGTCTAGGCACACACGATGGCATCGTGAAACGATCCCTAAGACACAGGTCTGCTCAGCGCTGGGCAGATATGGTTACTTCAGAGATATAGTTACTTCCACAGACAGCAATGGAGAGTCAAAATAGACAGAGTCATTGCCTCCTTGTGTTTATTTTCTTGCAGAAATTAGTCCAGCTCTCAACAACCTACAGCAAACATTGAATATTATGACGGTTCAGAAAGAGCTGATAGACAGCAACCTCACCTCTGTCCGTGATGATCTCCGTGGGATACAGAGAGGTCAGCATCTTCCTGAACCTGTGTGTTTGGCTTCTTCTGTTAATATTTCAGATCCTTACGCCTCTTTGTTTGTGTGTGCGTTAGGTGACATTGACAGTACAATCAATGGTGCAAAGAGCTTGGTCAGAAAGGCCAATGACATCACAAGTGAGGTTCTGGATGGACTCACCCCCATTCAGACAGACTTGGGAAGGATTAAGGAGAACTATGGGAGCGCACAGAGTGAAGACTTCAACAAGGCTCTGACCGATGCCAACAAGTCAGGTATCAGGTATTCTTTGGTCAGGATGTCTTAGCCAGTTCCTCTATTGTTATGGTCTTGGTTCATTTCAGTTCTCTAGTAAAGTCTGATCTCGGATATAAAAACATCAGTAAACAGTTTCATAAAATGCATGTAAGTAATATAGATATTATATTAGATGAACCAGGTGAGATGTTTTAATTTTGAACCCATTGGTAGCACTATTGGCTTTCTGTTTTTGTAGAGTGCTAAGGTCGTGAATCATGAGCGACACTAAGGACCAAAAAACAGACTTCTTCCCCTACGGTGGTTAAGAAAAAGGATTTGGTATCTACATCATAGAACGAATCCATAATGCATTTAGAAAGGAAGTTTCCTGATTATAATCTATCTTTTCAGCATTTGTGATCCAAGCATGCCACTAAATGAATACTGTTGGAAATAACATCTGTATTGAACCTTTAGTCAGTGCACAATTTGAAGTTCTGTTTTCTAATCTCACCATCAGTAAAGAAATTAACCAAGAAACTGCCTGATGTTTTGAGCAAGATTGAAAGTATCAACCAACAACTGCTGCCCCTGGGGAACATCTCTGACAACGTGGACCGAATTCGGGAACTAATTCAGCAGGCCAGAGATGCTGCAAATAAGGTGGGCGCTACCCGTACTGTCATAGCCAAGGCTACTTCTTACCACATTCATTGAAAACTGGCCCTCTTCTTTCATTCTGATTCTTTGGTGATTTGAAGTATGAAGGTTGATTTCTTCCTGCCCCTCTTTGAAAGTGCACATGACTTTCAACCCATGAATTTTCTGGCATATCCGGCTTCTGATGCAGTTTCCTTCCACTGATTGTATGCAGGCAGGAAGAGGGTCCCGCTTTTTAAACTCATGCTGCACACTCCAGTGAGGGATCTATGGGCAGTATGTCAACCTAATTTTGCATGGGACCTACTCTCTTGTAACTTTAAAGTGATAGAGTCTATCTTTGTTGAGGACGGAGGACATAGAATTTCAGCAGCTGTCTTTCACCAGAGCACCGATTCATCAGCATTGTTTGTTTGGTTCCTGACACTCTTTTCTTCTGATATGTTTGGGTTTAAAATAGTGTACAGTGGTTCTCCTTCACTCATGGAGGATATATTCCTGAAGCTTCAGACAGTATTGAACCACACATAACTACCTATGATAAAGTTTAACTTGTAAATTAGTCACAGTAAGAAATTAATAAATCTGATTGTGATGATGCACACCTGCAATCCCAGCACTTGGGCCTCTGAGGCACAAGAATCATCATGAGTTTGAGGCCAGTCTGGGCTGCAGTGTAAGTTCAAGGCCAACCTCTGTCTCAAAAGACCAGAAGAAATTAATAATAACTAATAATAAAATAGAGCAATTATAATAATATTCTATAAAACATTATGCAGTTGTAGTCCCTATATATCAAAATAGCTTACTGTATTATATTCAACCTTCTTAGGATGATGTGGCATGATACAGTGTCTACTTGATGAGATGAAATGTAGTCTGTAAAGTAGGCTTTGTGAAGTAGCCTTATGCTTCTATGTAAGGATTACTAGAACACAAGTTCTTCAGTACTGCCATAGTCAATCTAATAACTGAAGCAGCTACAGAGTAATTATCAGGAGGGTGGCATATACAGCATGGATACTGTGACAAAGGTACTGTGACAGTGCAAGAGTTTATAACTCTACTCAGAGTAGTATGCAATACAATACTTATGAATTAGTTGTTTCTGGAATTTTCCATTTCATAATTTGGACAAGAGTTGACTATGGGTAACTGAAATGTCAGGAAACAAAACAAAACAAAAAAGAAAATACTGCTGTAAATGAAATGCTTTGCATTTTTCAATAGTTCCTAGCCAGCTTTGTATGAGATGTTTGGAGGGGAGCCACATCAGAATACTACTGTCCTGGAGGCACCATGGTTGATATAACTTCTTTTGAGCTTCACAATCTGCCCTTGCTTATAGGAAAGAGAAATACTCTTAATGTAAAACCTTTAGCAAAATCCCAAGAACATAAGACAAAGTTTGGAAAAAACTAGCCTCCTCACATCAATAAAAACTTTGCAAAAAAAAAGAAACAAAAAAGAATGCCACTGTAGCTTTTGTCCTTCTGTGTTGATTCAAGATTTATTCAACAAAATTCAAAGTATGATATAACACGGTGGTTAAGAACTGGTTAATAAAGCCAGTATAACTTTTGCTCTATCACTTATGAGCTATGAGGTATTGGATGAGTCATGTTACCTCTCCATACCTCCATTTCTCCATGCAGTAAATAGCTATAATAGCTAGACCAGTATCATGAAATTGTTAGGGTGAAGTGAGCCAACATAGGACATTGTCTTGTAGATAGTAAGTAGTACACCAGTGGAAAATACTTTTTAAAATAAAGAGCAAGTACTTCCGAACACCTAGTGTGCACTGACATTTCCTTGAGTATGGGGACCCAGATGTTACTAAGCCCAGATGAGTGCAGATTGCTTACCAGTCACTGCAAGTAGTTTCTCAGATGATACCTGGACGCTGGATAGAGACTTATTTTGTGAATGTTAGAACTACGCAATTCTACCTGGAGAGGCTCAGAATAGCACTAATGAGTAGCACTCCCAGACGTACATTAGAATGTTCATCGGAACACGGTGCATAACCACGCACAAACCAAGTGTTTACGATAGTGAACGTGAAGGAGCCAAAGGCAGGCATCGTCCGTGTAATTTTAAAACACAGTGCTCAGCCAAGAAAGCAAGTTCTGGAAGGATGTGGATGGTTCAGATACCATCTATGTTAAACTATTTAAAACATGAAAATAAAAGTAGCTACATTTTATACCTAGATAAATGCATACTTGCTAATTATTAAAACGTACATGGAAATCTGCATGAGAGTCCAAATCCAGAATCACAGTGACTTCTGAGAAGAAAGAAAGGGGAGTAGGGACAATTAATGTCAGGTATATTTCATTTCTTAAGTGCTGATGCACAGAGATAGTCTCTGTCTTTGTTTACATGATTTTTTGTGCAGTGAAATATCTCCTTAATTCAAAGAATAAAAAGAATTAGTAAGAGTTTGCCAGGTGATGAAAAGCAGAGGAGCGTGGCAGGAAGGCTGAGAGACGTGGTTGGGTCTCCTAGAGGGTGGAAGGTGGCTAGAAAAGAGAGCTTAAGTGGGCTCATTAGTGTGACGAGGGCACCCTCAACTCCCCCACTGCTGAGCCTCCTGATTGGTGCCTTCCGTATGGAAGATCCTTGATAAAATGTAGAGTTGGCATAAGTGTCCCTCCAGAATGATTATCCTTCTGATTGCTTGAGGATATTTGTTGTCTGTGTTCAGACCAGGGTTACCCCATCCTGGTCCACAGACTAGCACCAGTCCAACACAGGTGTTACCAGTTCATTAAATCTAAGTAAAAAATTGAGAGGAAGTGCTCAGAAGCTTCTAAGCGTCTGTAATGCCTCCACCTTCAGGCATGTGATCAGGGGGCTTGTGTTCTTCATTTCATTTTTCTAATAATTTAATTTGTAATGAATTTTACAGACGTGCTGGTCCATGACAGACTGGAGAGGGGGAAGAAAGGCTATCACCACAGGGAATCTGAGAAACTGTGTGTTAGCACGCTGGTGCACGCATTCTTAAGGACTGAATGCCAGTGCTAAGCATAATCATAACAAATAGTGTTCATGGAAACCATTACCTTAAAGTGTATGATACACCCGCTCTATGCAGGTACTATGCTGAGTGCTTCCATAATTTCTCTATACAAAAATCCATCTGGAGTTGGGATTACTATTGTTAATGGTGCTGGTGGGACCCGGATGACACTCAGAGACCCAGGGCTAGTAAACACAGAGAACTTGAGTGCTTTATTACTCGGCTCCTGAAACCGCATCAGTGTTTATAGCCCAGGTGTAGGAGATACCCACCCTCCTACTCTTGATCAGAACAGCCCGGGGAAGGCTGATACATAACGAAGAGGGACAGAAGACCTCCCTGAGCACATGCACTCTCTTCACAGCCCACATCTGACACCTTGTCATTCTCTACAGGTCGCAGTTCCCATGAGGTTCAATGGGAAATCTGGGGTCGAAGTCCGGCTGCCAAGTGACCTGGAAGATTTGAAGGGTTATACATCTCTATCTTTGTTTCTCCAAAGACCTGACTCAAGAGAAAACGGGGATACTGAGGATATGTTCGTGATGTACCTCGGAAACAAGGATGTAAGTACTACTTGGCTATTTCTTTTGTTTCTGAGACGAAGGTTTCAGAGGTGTTGAGATGTATTGCACAGTGCGTCACAGTGTGGAGGCCCATGGCACAACTGTGTCACCTCCTTGGAAACCCAGCTAAGACAGCAGCAAACCCAACCCCTGTCCTCTGACATTTCCCCTCACCTTGGCACGGGGGAGGCGCCGTGAGAGACTTCACATCCATCGTGGTTGTTAGGTGCTGACGGATCCACTTCCCCGGTGGGCTCTGCGCATGTGTGTGTACGCAGGAGCACTTACTCCCTGGAGGTGGAGGCTCAGCACCCTCTTCCCATATTGCCGGGGCATCAATCCCAGGGCTTCCTGGAAGTCACCAGCAGCTCCTCCTCACAGAACTGTGATCATGTTCTTTTCCTCAGCCGGCCCTGCCACAGGCTCCTCGCTCACGTCTGTGGGGCAGGGGCGATCTATGGATGAGCACGGGAGTGAAACGTAGCCTCTCCTGCCAGTGAGCACTGCAGGGCTCGGGGTGTGGTCCGTGGGGAGCACCACCTAGTGCAGATGGGGTCTGGGCTCCATCCCAGCAGCACCCAAAATGAGAGAGAAATGCCGGTGTGTTTTTCAGACACGTGACATATTCATTAGATTACGACCATTGTGGCCAATTCACATAGTTGGTCTTAGCTTTTCCAGCCTCTCTTTTAAAATACAGTTCGCTCAGTTTAAGGGTCAGAGGAAAAGCTAATCTCTGACTGGACTAGGATACAACTGCTGGAAAAGAAATGTCTGAAATATGGTTCTTGAAAATTCTACCTGATGGGGAATATTGTTAGTTGTCACTAGCGCACATTGTTTTGAAAATTCTCAAATTCCGCACTATTATTAGTTACCTTTTCATGCTTTGAGGCGTTGGAACTTCTTTATTAAGTGCCTTTTTGCTTTGTATTATGACAAAATGCACATTATTTATGCATTTAATAATTTTTGCTATATACACTACACCTTTTATATCCACAGATTCCACCACATGGATTCAAACAACAGTAGTTTGAAAATATTCAGAAAAAAATGCATCTATATTGAACATGTAGACTTTTCTTCTTGCCAGTATTCCCTGAACAACATAGTTTATCAGCTATTTATGTAACATTTGCCTTATGCTAGGTAGCCTAGAGAAAAATTTAAACTCCACTAGAGGATGTGCATAGTTTATATGCAAAAACTGTGCCACTTTTATATAAGGGTTTTGAGCATCTGCAGATTTAGGCATCCTAGGGTCCTGGAAGCCATACCCTGAGATACAGAGGAATAATTCTATTTACAGTGCGCCTCCCACACCTGTAATTATGCTGAACAAAATTGTGTTTCATGTATGTACTGGATGCTTGTGTGCTGCTTAAAAAGGGTAAAATCGGTAAATATTGTATTATGAATATTTTCTCACAACTTTGAAAAATCTATTTCATTCTTAAGGTCCCTACATTCTAATAAGAAAGAAAGATGCATACAGAACTGACCAGGACAGCGTAGTGGTGGCATAGCAGAGGCATGCACAGAGGTTAAGAGAAACTTTTCATAGTGCTGGGAGAAAAAAATGGCTTGTTTTTATCAGATGAAATGTAACGGGAAACTAGGTCCGTATCAGGTCTATCTTTATGGTGGGCACTTGGCAAATGTCTGGAAACTGCGTGAATGAAGGAATAAATAAATGAGCACACAATCACATGAGCAAAGATAGCCCAGATTTTATTAATTAAGGGTCCTACATTGCTCTGTGAGAGGATGTGCCTTGTTTAGTCTGTCTACTACCCAAGGTTTATTGCATAAAACCCATTGTTTTATACAATAAAGTCTTGAGATCTTCTTGGAGTGGAAAGTTGACAGTGTGTGGGGAGAGGGTATATGACACATACTGAGGTGACTCCGTGTCTCCAGGCCTCCAGTGACTATATCGGCATGGCGGTTGTGGATGGCCAGCTCACCTGTGTCTACAACCTGGGTGAGCGAGTGGCCGAACTCCAGGTGGACCAGATCGTGACCGAGAGTGAGACGCGAGAGGCAGTTATGGACCGGGTGAAGTTTCAGAGGTACAAGTGTGGTTGACTGCCGATCTTTGTATTCCTGTGCTCATCAGACGCTTCCATTAGTATGTGTTCTTGAACCGTTTTTTAGGAGCTTGGTGTTTGATTCATTAATTGTCTTATAACCTTATTATCAAATTTTTAAACAGAATTTATCAGTATGCAAGGCTTAATTACACCAAAGAAGCCACCTCCACTAAACCCAAAGCACCCCAATTTCATTACATGGATGGTAAAACTAGCAACACACTTCTTAACTTGGATCCTGAAAACGCTGTGTTTTATGTTGGAGGTTACCCACCTGATTTTCAAGTAAGTATCTCTTAGAGAGAAACTATTTCCATTTTAATTTGGCACAACAACCTATATATTTTTAGTAATTAATTATGTACAAATTGAAAAAATTTAATGATAATAGCTAACATTTACTGAATACTTCCTCTGTGTACTGCTTTAAACTCATGTATATTAATTTAAGTAATTACTATCACTACCATTTTATAGATGAGAAACTAGGGCAGAGAGGTTTAATAACTTGCTCAAGGTTATATAGAAACTAAATGGCGAGGCCAGGGAGGGCATCCAGCCCAGGGGTCTGCATTCTTAACCCTTATTCAATACTGATTCTTTAAAGTGATAAACTTAAATTTTTTTCAATGTGATCATTGTCTTTGGCATAATTAATGGGAAATTTTTGCTATTATTTCATTTTCAGCTTCCCAGTAGACTAAGATTCCCTCCATACAAAGGTTGTATTGAATTAGATGACCTCAATGAAAATGTTGTGAGCTTGTACAACTTCAAAAAAACTTTCAATCTCAACACAACTGAAGTGGAACCTTGTAGACGGTAAGTGAAACTGGGCAGCCAGGGTCTCTGTACTTGGGATGGAAACTGATTATACTTTCACTTGTAGGAAGGCATGGCCAGTGAGATGGTGTGGATGCTGCTTTTTGCTTCTGGCTAATACTTCTTAAATTATGTTTGCACATAACATTAACCGTGCATCCCTAAAATCCAACAATGGCAGGCTTTTCCGAAATTGTATAAAACATTCAATTGATAGGGCTTTCTAATTAAAAAAAGTAAATCCTTAGATTTTTGGTGCCTCCTACCACAAACTAGTCAATGCCATTCAATGACACCTTAACTTGGCATGAAATTATATACCTACTTTAAGTTTCAGAAAATAGTTGTCCACAAAGTGGGTGACTCTGCTCTCTGAACCTATTTGAAAATTGCTGTTTTGAGCTGCTAATAATCCTTACAATTAAAAGCACTTGGAATATTCTAATATAAGACTGATCAATTATTTGTTACAGAATAAAATTATTTTTCAAATTAATCATTTCTTATAAGATTTTTCTCTCATGGGCCATAGCTTCTTAGTAGATGTGTCTAAAGGCGGCTCTTCAATATTAAGTTTTTGAGTCAGGGTTTAAGAGCAGATCTCAGAAGCAAAACTGGATGTTTTTAACATGTTAAAGATGCCTTCTTTTCCTTGACAAAATCATGACACCGAGATTGCAGTTCTTTGCTTTGTTTTTCAGACGGCAGCATCTTGTACTAATAAGCACACTTGCATGGTGGCCCTTTGCTGTTGTGTTCTAACTTACGGTGATTGATTTTGACAGGAGAAAGGAGGAATCAGACAAAAATTATTTTGAAGGTACAGGTTACGCTCGAATTCCAACTCAACCAAAGGCTCACTTCCCAATCTTCGGACAGACAATCCAGACCACCATGGATCGAGGTTTGCTGTTCTTTGCAGAAAACCAGGTAGGTACTTCACAATAAGCGTCTGAACACAATCCAATATATCACTATGTGCAGCGATGTGAGCATGACTGGGTTGTAAACAAGCACCTGGCACTGTAAAACCACATGCAGATGTGATCCGCATCCTTGTTTTTGGCCAACTGCACTTTCTTTCTGGTGGTTGGTGTGTGTATATGGGGCCAGTGTGCAGTGGGGTAGTGAGTTTTGAGGACAAAAAATCAGGACTTTGAGAACACGTCTCAAAAACGGGGAGAGAGCTTTCCCTTTCTCACTCTATTCTCATTGTCAGTTCTAATCTGCCTCAAAAAGAGTTAAGACTTTCTAGGTTTGACTTTCTGCTGCTTCCCTCTTGATCTGACTCCTGCCAGACTGTGGGATTACCATTTTTTTATGGGCCTTGTGCTTGACTTTTCTACTTTAAAGCAGCCGAGGTTCCTGGGCACCATTCTTTTTTTAAAAATTAATTAATTAATTATTTTTTTAATTTTAAAGGGGATAAAATTTAACACAACTAAACAGAACAAAACAGGACATAAGAAAGCATAAATCTCAAAGCTAGACAACCAGAGATCTTCACTATCTATCATATTGTCTCTTGTTTTCTTCCAATTGGTTGTCCACATCTTTGTATAAGGAGAGTTCATACAAACAACATAGTCTATCTTTCACAAGATGTCCAGTTCACTGGCTCCCACTTGCTAAGTGGGGGGACACGACACACGGGACAGGGGACGGGGGGACATGAGATGTTTGATCCTCAGCCCGCGTGCCAGCAAGTTCACAGCCTCTCACCAGAGAGAAGAGGAGTTCCTTGTTCTCCTGGCACCCCAGGTCGCTGCATGGTGCAGGTCCCGAGATGCCAGGGTCTCTCTCCTGCCGGCCACCAAAGCCTGATGGGCACCATTCTTAAATCCAGTAGATGAGATAAATCCAGAGTGATGCTCTGCAAGTAATCGTCTGCGCCCCCTGCTGGTCGAGGGAAGTGGGGAGAGATGCTCTGGCTCCCATAGAGCTGTACTGGAGCCCTACTGGGGGCTGCCAGAAATAGAAGCAGCTTCTGCAGTTGATCTCACAGGTACCCTTTCATTGGAAATCTGGACTGGCCCATGGTCTATGGTCTGAGAAGACATGAAGCTTGGGATTTTACTAGATCCTTCTACCTGCAGATTGGGGAGCACAGATCTGGCCCAACTTTCCTGTTTAAGATTAGCCTGGACCCTTCAGGAGATAGCCAGTCTGATGGCTTGGGAAGAACTCAACCAACCTGAAGGTTGAAGAGATCTTCAGGTCAAGGTGGCTGTTTTCAAAAACAAATTTCCTTTGTTCAGACTGAGCATCTTTTTTTCCAAAATCTTGGGACCAGAAATGTTTTGGACTTTTTCAGACCATAGATATTTGCATGTACAAAAGGAGATATCTTGGGTGGAGGATACAAGTCTAAATAAGAAATTCCTGTATATTTCATACATGCCTTGTATTTATAAACTGAAGCTAATTTTATAAAATATTTTAAATACTTTTTTTAAAAATTTACAATAGTTACTATATTGCATATTGCTGTTCTCTAAATAGTTGCTCAGACTACTGGCTTTTGGCTTGCAAAGTCAGTCAAATAATACAGTTCTTTTGAATTGGCCAATTGCTTACAGCAGGAGGGCTGTTTTTCTTCTCTCCCTAGCCAGCATATCAGCAGCTTAGCTTCCTTCCTGGTTCTCCCCAGTCCTTGTCCTGGCCTATTTTTAATAATTTTCTGCATGAAACAAAATTTGCATACCTTAAGCTATCATACTTGTGGCATCATATTGATGTTCAAACAAAATTAGATTTTGAAGCATTTCACATTTAAAATTTTTGTATTAGGGATGCTCAATGTATACTACATTTTAAAGTTCTCAGAGACAAAGAGCCAGAAACAGTAATTACTTTAGAGGAAAACTTACATAATGCCAGTGCAAAAGAAATGATCCAGAGAGCCGCTGTTAAGTAGGATGGCCCATTACTCTCAGGGAACTGGTGTTCCTCTTGCTCATTAGTTGATGAATTCTACCCCAGCTCTCAAGGACAAGGTTTGGAGCCAGAGAAGGAGTACTTCTCCTTTTAGATGAGGACTCTGACCCTGGTCTTCAAAGACAAGCCTCCTTACCATAGGGAACTGGGTTAGAGCAAAGCCTTCAATTCCTAAGTCAGAAATTCCTCAGTTTATCTAACTACTAAGGAAATTGCTGGTTCAAGTGCATGTCTTAGTCCAAGACCAAGAAGCAATAACTAAGACAGACACAGCTCTTGCCCTCTGGAGGGAAAGATTTGTGTTACACAAAGGTATGCTGCTAATAAGTTAATTGCTAATTCATCATCACTCTAATTGCAAGGAGCCACAAAGAGGGAAAATGAGGGTATATGACATGAAAGACTTTCTTAAGCAAAGGATGCTTCATCTGAGATCTGGAGGACAAGTAGAAGACGACACTTGAAGAAGACAGAGTAGAGGGGAGAAAGTCATGAAGAAGGCCTGGAGGTGGAAGGGCAGGAGCACCCAGCCATGGAAAGGAGTTTTGCGTGGTGGGGCCTCCAGGGCCAGAGGGAGTGTTGAGGGACGAAGGAAAGCACCTTCAGTGCCTTGCAGCATTTGCTATGTCCTGAGAGCAAAGCAAAGTGATAGCCTGCACTGACATTGTCAGAGGCTGCTCTGGCTGCAGCTTGGAAATGATGCAAGAGGAGACGTGGAGAATCCAGAGGACTATTGCTGAATAGTCTGGCTGGGAGCACCATAACTCCCGGGGCCGGCAGATGACCTGAGACACTTAAGGAATAATTCACCAGGTTTGCCTGGCCAGGAGAAAAGGTTGGGTCAGAAGTGCCTCTTAGGTGTCTCAGCAAGGTGATGGGGTGGGGTGTACACAATGTGAAAGAAACACACCTTCGAGTCGCAGACCCAGGCTTGGCAGCATGTGGGAGGCATGTGTTCACAAATCCCATTTGGAATATTGGGAATCTGAAGGATCTGTGAGTCATCTAAGCACTAATGATAGTGACAAAGAAATCCAGTCTTCAGACCTTGCCCTGAGAAGGGAGGGCCAGGCTGGAGAGAAAGATTCAACCTTTGTGACTGTAGCCATGGTAGAAACACAGGAGCACCAGTGGTCTCCAGGCCGAGGGGCTGGTATGAAGGAAGGAAAAGCCCTGTGTGAGGCACCTCCTGCAAAAGACCCCCAAAACTGAAATGGGCAGTAGAAGGAAAGAGGCAGCAAAGAGACTAAGGCCTAAGAAAACATATGGAGGAAAATAGATTCAGTAAGACCGTGTCCATCTCGGAAGGTAGCTCCCATTATTTTCCAATAACTGTAATGATCTGTACCTTTTAGTTTCCAGTTTGCAAGCTGGTTATGAATGGTATGAAACAAAATCACAGTGATTGATAGCATGTATTGTGTCTCTCCTGAGCAGCAGGCGCTGAACATGAAGACCTATTCCAGGAATTAAATCTTAGAGCTAAAGCTGAGTGTGGTTAGTGACTTAAGAATAACTCTGCTTAAGTGATCCAGCTCTTCTGGTAACCTGCATTGTTTCCATACCCTAGGATCATTTCATATCCTTAAATATAGAAGATGGCAGTCTCATGGTCCGATATAAACTGGACTCAAGACCACCGAAAGAGAAAGGAATTAGAGGTACCATCAACAATGGGAAAGATCATTTGGTATGTTCTTGGAGTGTATTCACTTGAATTGTTAAATATTATGTCTACCTTTAAAATTAATTCAGTGCCAAGATACAGGAACAACTAAACACAAATCTTCCATTACCAGATGAACTTATTAACTGGGGGGTGCATCCTTTTAAAATTTGAACATGTGATGTACATGGCATATATAAGCCACGGTTCATTTCGAGTAAAACCATCTATTAAAATGTTTTAGTATCAGATTTTTCTGCCAAATTGCCATCTTCCTATCATGTATATAAATTAATCTGAAGGAAAACAAACGCAAACATCAGATCTCCGAGCCATTGAAAGTAGGATTCTTTTATTTTCCACCACTTGCTGATTCATCTCTCATTTATTCCAGATTCTAATCAAAATTGGAAAAATACAGAAAGTTATGAGAATAAATGTGGGTGATCAAAGTATCAGAGTTGAAGGGGAAATATTTGACTTCAGCACATATTATCTGGGTGGAATTCCAATTGCCATCAGGGAAAGGTAAGACAGCATGGCTTTTTAAAAAAGCCATCAACTCTCATAGTAGTAATGATTGCTGCCAATAAATCTAGCAGTCTGCCTTTATTTTAGTTATTTTTGTCTCATTGTGGAGGCAAATATCCAATACCCAAAGTTAAAGGAGGAAAGGTTTATTTAGCTCACAGTTTGTGGAGGTTTCAGCACATAAGCGACTGGCTCCAAGGCAGGGTGGCACATGACAGAGAGACAACAGTTTTTGGTGGTGAAAAACAGCAAAGGCAATGAGAGAGACAGAGGACAAGACTGTGTCTGTCCCTGTGTTGAGGGATGAAGGAAAGATATGGGCAGCGCCTTGCAGCATCTGCTATGTCCTGAGAGCAAAGGAAAGTGACAGCTTGCACTGGCATTGTCAGAGGCTGCTCTGGCTGCAGCTTGTCCCTTATGTTTTATTCAGTCTGCTGGGATTAGAGTGGTGCCAATCCAGTCAGTGGACTGGTCCAACAGTCACTCACTCTTAATCCCAGCACCCTTAATTCCAACACTGCACTACAAATTAATAATCACACATTCTAGATTCAGTTACATCTGAAAAAAGCCTCATGACTGCATGAGTCTTTGGGGGGACATCTAGACACAAACCATAACAGCCTTGTTTAATTCTGTCCACAAACAAACACAAAGTGAACTCTTCAATATTAGCAGTGTAGTTGACAGAGTAGAAGAGATTGTAAAGGACGGCAGCAACTGTGTGTTACTCATGTTGTTATTCTTGGAAGGAGGGAAACCACAAAGAGCATCCTTGAGTTGACAGTGCTGCCATCCAGCTGTAAGAGGCTGTGGCCCTGGGCCATTGGGAGTACAGAGGTGGCTCATAGCCTGACAGCAGTACTGGCTCTGAAACCTGAGGTTGCATCCTTCAGGAAGTTTCTTGAAGAATCTAGGATGCACTGTTCACACCTCCGTTACCTGCCCCTTGGATGCTGTGGCATGTAGACTAAGTTGGTAATCTTTCCTTACATAAATGAACAAAATTCATTCCCAAAAGGCTGTAAAAGTGTAATCCAAGTGAGAAAAAAAATACCCCACTGCTTGGAGAATGCACACAGAAATCACTTTTACATTTAGTGAATTTGTTTATAACCTACGAGAAGACTTAGATAGCTGACAGCCATGTGTAAAAAGAAGGTTGCCTTGGAGGATTGATTGGTACAACTCATGACCCACCTAAGAGTACTGCAGAATGTTTGATTATGACTACTTTTAGGAGACATGAGTTTAAGGAACTTTATTTCTAATTTATCAAATCAGCTGGGAGGAGTACTCCATGTGATTTTTTTCTAAGTTGCTCCCAAAGACAAAAACACAGATGGGAAAGATTGGCACTTGAAAGAATTGGAAAGTGAATGTCTTTGACCAAGATGAACCTTGCAAATCATAGTATATAACCCCTGAATTTTACAGATGAAGAAATTGAAGGTCAAAAAGATGATGTTAATATTTAGGATCATCAATATTAAATAACAGTGCAGCCCTGAATACCCAGTTATGAGTTGTTAGTAATTTCAGTTTTATTCAACTACATGTGATAAAATAGCTGTTTAAGATAGGTTGTAAGTAAAGTTGCAAGTTAGCACTTATCTGTTTACTACACATGCATTTGTTGAGTGCATAGTATGGACCAGCAAGTGTGATGGGAGTAGGAAGATAGTGACCAGAGTAGAGGCTAAAGAAGAGTGGAAGAGAGACTGTCACTATAGTCAAGCATGCCCTGTGCCAGGAGAGAAGAGCTCAGTGTGCTGAAAGCCTGGAGGGAATCTGGTCCAGCTGGGGACAGCAGACCAGTAGGATATAGCTAGGACCTGAAGGATGCTAGCCATTGACATGTGTGAAGCACCAAAAGCTAGAAACAATGTGAACTTCAAAGAGCTGGAACATACCAAGAAGTGGTGCAGGGACACCCATGGTTTGGTGTGGGAAGTGGGGGATGTGTCAGAGAATCTTGCAAGTCAGGGGAGGAGTCACTGGAGGGACTTCGGCAGAGAAAAACTGTACCCATCTATGGGTTTTGGTAGCCCACTTAAGTGCAGGACAGAGACTGGATTAGGGTAGAGGAAGGGCAGCAGAGGGTAACGGGGTTGGAAAGGTAGAGGACAGGGATGAGGTAGCCTAGCCCAGGGAAATGGGAAATGGTGTACAAGCAGGGAAAAAGATACAGATTCCAGATACACGGAAGATAGAAGATAGACAGGACTGACCAACTGCCTAAGCTAGGGAAGCTGTGACTGATGGCTGGTTTTGGGTTGAGCATGTGGCTGGATAGAGGACATAAGCACTAGAGCAGGTGACACATTCACAGACACAGCCAGGTGACGCCTGGGCTTCGAGAAAAAAGATAGGTCAGAGGTGGGGTAAATGATTCTCAAGGACAAGTGATCACGGAGGTATGGAGCCAGGTGACCAACCCAGAGCCACAAGGACACCTCCAGCTGACCTGTAAGGAACCATTGATTGGAAGTTTGCAGTTGCCCACAGTCAGCAGCGTGGGTGCCTGCCAGTCCAGCTTTCTAGAAAAGAACTGAGGACAGAACCGCAAAAGTGGTCTTTTTTTGGCTCTGCCATCAAAGAATGGGGAGACCTTGGGTTGTTAGTACTCAAGTTTTGTTGCCCTTCCATCCTTACCCATTAAAGAAATAAATATATAAGCAGCTATAGAGGTGCCTATGCATATAGATGCACACACAGAATTCCCCTTGTATTCTAACTTAGGATCTTATACACCAAGGCCTGCCACCCTTTTCTGGGGATGTTTATGCTATGATTTTTAATTAAATCGCTAGAACATAGAAAATACAGATTTCCTGGGCCTTTTACTCCCTCAATAGTGAAATGTTGAGTAATATCTGACTGATTCCGGCCTGCCTCATCCCAAAGGTGGTCTTTGGAAGTCCAGTGAGTCCTGAGGCAAACCAGCATGTAGGTCACTAGAGGGCAGGAGGGCTCGTTCCCATAACCCTTAGTCACGGACTGCGGGGCAGTGTCTGATCGTGGACTGAACACCAGGCCTTTGTGCACATAGCATATTGGTGCCATCGCTGAAGAAGCCAGCTTTGCTCAAGGGGTTTCTTGGAGTGTTTTTCATCTTCCCATCACTGTAGTCATTTTCTGAGGATGGTTACCCAGATTTGGGAATCAGATTCTTACGGTTATAATCAGAAATCACAGTCTGCTGATCCCATCTGCTTCCCAGGAGAAGAGCAAGTCACCCCTGATGATGCCGAAGATCTGATCCCAGTGAGGAGATTTTTCTGGGGAACGTAGCCCATGCTGTTGCAAAGCATAATCCTAAAACATGAAAATAGTTCAAGAAGTGAAATAAGTCAAGGATGTGCTGGACACTGATTAAGTACTCAAGCCCAGGTGTAGGGTCAGGCTTTGTTGTTACTGCTCTCTGAAATCCACCACACAGCCAAGAAGCAGGATATGCTTTGTTGACAGGCTGACCTGGGCTGTTGGTAGCTCAACCCACAGGGCAGGCTGACTCCTGCCTGGGAGCCCGTTAACACCAAGTCTCAAACCCCACACGATTACCTTCCTCCAGCAAGTGTGTCAGGCTTGGAAGTGCACACCTCAGAGGGCCCAAGAGAGAATGGGCTTAAAATTGTGAATTAGAAACCAGCTCCAGGAACTCAGATGAACTTTATTCCTCTTCTGACGCCAAAAGTCATCTTTATAAAATAATTAAGCTCATGGTGCAATGCCAGTGAGGATTTGTGTCTTTCTTTTCCTTTCAGTGAAATTTAATTTTGTGCGTGTTGCATGCAGCTCCACTGATTATAATGAATTGGACTAAAATGAATGCAGACGCCTTTGCATTTAAAAAAGTGAGCTGCTGTGGGGATTTATAATGGAATCAGCTTGGGTTTTCTTAGTACATAGACTGCTTAAGACACACAAATATTTGCCTGGACTTTAGTCAGTTATTCTTTGTGTGGATTCAGCTCCAGACAAACACAGAAGTCAAATCAAAGGGGGAAATGTTGAGGTGCCACGTAGAAAGAGCTGTCATAATACAAATGACAGCATGGTAGTTTAGCTAGTCACCTGCCCTGCTGCTTACCCTGAGCCCTCACTCTCACCAGTCCCCACCCGAGTGTGTGGCACATGTTATTTAAACTCAGGACAACCCCATGAAACAGGTGACATGGTCCCATTGTACCGATAAGGAAACAAAGGCAGAGAGAATTAAGCCATTTGCTCGAGCAGTAGGGATAGAACTTGCACCCCAGCAGCCTGGCTCTAGAGAACACTGCTCTAGAGAACACAGCTCCTGAGGGTCGTCCCCCCAGCATACGCCACCACACTTCCAAGTCTGCCCCCTCACAGTAACCTTCACAGTAACTTCTTGCCCATGCTACAAAGTTAGGAGGTGGTGGATTTAACCGCCCACAGTGTGTTCTGTAGTGCCAGCCCCCCCCACAGTGTGTTCTGTAGTGCCAGCCTGACATTTTTTTTAAGTCAAGTGCCATTTCTCATCACTGAATTGAGCCCAAAAGTAGTACTTTGCTTCTTCTGTGTTCAGAATGAAATCCTTGAGAATAAATGGGGAAAAAAAGATTCAAAAAGTCATCAGAAACATTTCTGATTCTTAACACCTAGCCATAGGCACATTGATGTCTTAACACCCATTTGTATGATATGTGTTGTGCTCTGTCTTATTAATGCGTTCCCTATCTGCTATGCAATGCCATGACTGTGGAGGGAGGATAGACAATGCTGGATGTTGTACATCTTTCATCCCTGGACATTTTGGGACACCAGCCATTTTTCTGTCAACACAATTGTCTGTATTTTTAAAGCTGAGAATGAAGAATCCCACAGAAACGAAGTAGATTTTCCAGCAGCCACTTAGGGATCCTAGGACAGTGTCATAGGAAGTCCACGGGAACGGATAACCATAAAAGGGGCAGTCCTTGTGTAAGGGTGAGCTGGGACTCGAGAAAAGAGTTCCAGCTGCGGTTCTCAGGTGAGCCTGCCATGCACCATCTCCTCCTCTTTTGAACCCCTCCTCAGGTTTAATATTTCTACACCTGCTTTCCGAGGCTGCATGAAAAACCTGAAGAAGACCAGTGGTGTTGTGAG